>WUQG02051049.1:0-10314 GCA_011317285.2 Androctonus mauritanicus | reverse complement strand
GTTATCGGTTGCACTCTCCCGAAATCAATCTCACCGTTTAAATTTTTATTTTTATTTTTTCTGACCGCGAAGGGGGGCCCATAAAGACCGTGCAACTTTTTCTTACATATAAGCTTATATATATATAAACTTATATGCAAAAAAAATTTAATCTAATCAAATCTGGTGATTCTTTGTAATCTCAGAAATCAAAATCCTAATAGCGGAATTATCAAACCCTTAGCCTCTATAGCTATACCATTGATAGCTACACACACAATTTTTCAGATAAAGAGGAGATATTTTAATGAAATGGAAAAATCTAAAATTATAAACTATTAAACGAATGCCTTTTAAATGGGATTGGATAGCATATAATAAAAGAAAATATAATACAATAAAAATATATAAAACAAATTTTTGGATTATTATGGTTTCTCAATTAATCACATTTCATCCTTGGCTTCATCTCATCATCATTTGCATAAATATAATTTATATTACACTATACAATAGTTTATTTCTTGTGATCAGAAATTAACTTATTATTTTTTTGCTGTTTTTGCACTGTGTTTTGTAATTTTTCTACTAATTAAATTTGAAATTTTGAATTTTACATCCTATTGAATAATTTTTTTGAATATAAATGTCAGATCAGTAATATTTCATTTAAAGCAAAAAAACAATGGAAATTAAATTTGAGTCGTAATGGTTTTTACAATATACTTGGCTCAGTGCTCTAAGTTGTGAAGAATCCATGTAGGTAATAAAAATCCACTTTAACTATTAATTGAAAAGATCATATAGCACAATGATAAATTCAATGCAATTAAAACAAACTCAAGCTAAATGATTTATTTGATTTCGACTCAAGATCAATTTATAAAGAGCAAATGCATGATACTGATTTAATCCTATGGATTATGGCTTTCTCAAAGATTATATATTCTAGTTACCAAAGACTATATATATTTAAAACTTTTTTTTGAATGTTTATGCATATAATAAAAATTCTTTTATTTTTATGCTAATCTTTATATAATAAATTTTTATTACAGGAATTTCAAACTCATTTAGAAGATATAAAGACGAATAAAGCAGACAGATCAGAAATGTTGGATGGATTAGACAGAGTATACAAAATATTTTATTTAAACAATAATCAAATCAAGTAAATTAATTTAATTCATTCAAAATTTATATGAATATTTAGAAATGTGACAGAACACAGCTTGAAGATAAAATTGATAAATCAATTTATGAATCTTATTGTGAAATAGTTAGTTTCAATATTAAAAATTTAGAAACAAAATTAATTGACCAGGTAATTAATTTTATTTGAATTCTACTTGAAATTTATTATTATTATTATTATTTATATTTTAATTTAAAATATTTTAGAAAGAAAATATGGAAAAATCTTTCAAAGATTTCATAACTTTACTAGATTATAAATTTGAAAAGAAAGAAATGAATATTTTCCAAGAAAATTTTAAAAAGCAACTGAAATTAATTGCAACAAAATTAAGATGCTTGAAGAAAACTTTTGAAGAAGGTCCTTTTGCAGCTGGTGTTAAAATGTATTTTCCTTTAAAAATTATGGATATTTAATAATTATTAAAAGAAATCAACTTTATTATGACTAACTATTACTATATATCAAAATATTTTTAAAAAATAATTATTTGTTTATAGTTTAAGAATAATTAGTGGTTTTCTTTATTTTGTCAAGCTTAAATGACAATGTTTTTATATATTATTAACTCAAAAATTTTTTGTTTTAAAATTATGATAAAATTGTTTTTATTCAAAATATTAAATATTAGATTACTATTATGATGATAATCAATATTATAAATTAAATTAAATGTTGGAAATATTTGTTCATATTTGATATATTTTAAAATTTTAGCCGATGTATTTCATGCGATTCCCCAGTTCAAAGACCAAGAAAGTAAGTAAAAATGTATTTTGATTAATTATTTCAAATAAAAAATCATTTTTTTAATAAATGTATTTTGTATTTAAAATAAAAAAAATAATTTATTTTTTTTAAATTATATTAACACAGGATTAAGTTAAATTTATTAAATACATCAAAACATCAAATAGTATCAGACCAGCAATAGACCTAGTAATACAATATATATTTTATTAAAGTATATTTCTTTACAAAATTAAATTTAAATAATCATTGTAATTTAAGATAAAACTATAAAAAATTTTAATCTTATCCCTGAAGAAAATTTGTGATTTAATGCATTAATAGTTTATTTAATTATACAATTAAAATATTCATAAAAACTTGATCTAACATAACAGTAGAAAGAATTTTTATAAAGATATTCAGTAAGTTGCAAAGTTTTCAAATGTTTATTACAGAAGATATACAGTACAAGATTATCTACAAAACTTGTAATTGGAAGTGTGAATTGAAAATATCTGCAATGAATTTTTCTCATGCTAGCTATACTATTCATTGCAAATATAACTAAAAATTGATTCTGCATCACTATGATATAGTTTCAAACATGAACAATTTATTGTAATGTTACTATATCAACATGGCCACTTTCCATTTGCACCAAAGAAAAGTTATTTAATTTTTAAATAGGCTGAAAGTATAATAGGAAATATAATCAATTAAAGACTTCAGCATAATATAGAAATAACTGTTTACTTCAATACATTGTATATGTTACAGCCATCCTCCAAAATCAGTCCCTTTGAAAAATGATCAAGTACTTTGCATTTGGCTGAATTGATTAGTCAAATGTTATAAATTTAAATCTATTCAATTCAGATCTCGACTAGTCAATTCTCAATGTGACTGTTCATGATTGGTCTGAATTACACATTAAAATTCAGAAACATTTGCCAAATATTATCTAATCTGTCAGTATTTTCATATTTGTTTTATATCAGATGAATCCAGTAAAACTTACATTTCTTATCTTCAGATATCAGGAAATTTCCTGATGTTTGAAGATAGGAAATGTAATTTTACTAGTATTAATTGAATTGCTATTATTTATAATGAAATGAATCAATTGAAGATGCAATTTAAATTACAGAATACAAAATTTAATATTTATATCAAAATGTAAAATAATAAAATAGGACTTTCTTCTAAAAATTGCACAGATTGTAAGTAGACCTATTGCAGATGATTTTCCAAAAGAATTTATTGTCTATCTGGTGCAATTGGCAGGACATTCTATTGCCCACAAACTATCGATTGATTGCTAATAAAATGTTAATCATTTCAGCATTTGCATTATTTAGAATACCAACAAATAACATCCACACTACTGATGAATCAGCTCTCAGGTGAAGAATGGGATTCAATGAGCCAGGTCTGGATTCTTTCCAAAAAATATTGGAGGTATACAATTTATGAAGTGAGCACAGATCTTCCAGATGATAAATGAATCTTAATCATATGGCCATCCAGCTTACCTCTTAAAGTACATCTCAGAAACTGCATTAAATAGTTACCTAATTTTTTGGAAACATTCATCTATGATTATACTTTGATCTATGTAATTTTTGGAAGTGATTTCAATACAAAAGTTATATCTAAAGAAATTTACTAAACATTCATTCATTCATACATACATACATACATACATAAATATAATTTTTAATATAAGCTTATATTTTATTTAGTAAAAATAATATCCCATGTCTCAAATTCTGCATCTCATTGTTTCTTTCAAAATTATTTTGGTAGCATCAATCCAAAGGTTTGTAATGTCATGCAAAAAATTATATATTTAATGTAATTATCTTTCATATAGTTCTGTCATCTTATACAGAAGTATTTTTTGACTAGGCCTCTAGTTTACTAAAATATATCTCTTGTTATTTATAATAAGCAATAATATAATGAATTATAATAATTCACTAAATTACAGAGTACACTGTTCATACCATGTCATATACATATATAAAGCTTTAGCAATCTCATTTCTTTTGTTTAGAATTCTTTCCCACATTTCATTTATTTTCCATTGGATATCTTCATTTAATGCTTTTTTTTCTAGTGCCACTTTCAATTGTTTGCAATTTTATAAAAAAATATTAGCAAATAAATGCAAAATATTGGAGTTGTTTAAGTCACTGAATATGTACAATACATTCACAATATGAAAATGTTATATAAATATTAAAATCTTTGAACATTCAAAAATAATATTATTTTTGAATGTTCAAAGATTTTACTGTCAGATAACATATTTCTAATTTTAAATTTAAATGTATATCTTAATTAAAATAATTTTTATTTAAACAACTAATTTACATATTAAATATCTCATTATTATTATATTGATTTAATTTAGCATCTCATTTAAGAATAATTATTATTATTAAAATATATGCTTTTTTTATATTACGTGACTGGGTTTATGAATCTGAGTGGCATCATGTGCTATATGGACTCAGAAATTTTCTGCTTTTCTTATATCATCTCTCCAGCATTTATGGTGTCAAATCAGAACTTAACAATTAAGCATTGGCAACAGAGTCATCTGTAATTTTCTTTGTTCAACAATTATCATATATTATGCAGTCTTTGCTACTTCTATTGTCTTTTCCTTTGGTTAGTTCTTTTATATAGTTTTGATTAATTCTTAAGTATTTATCTTGTGAATTCATCTAATAAATCCTAATATGTATCTTTGCATGCTTCTTTCACTTACTGGATTGGTTTTTTGGATCATTAGTTTCTATTCCATTTCATTTATAAGGATCAATGTTTCACTACAATAAGTCATTACTGATAACATGCATGTATTGAAAGTTTTTCAATATCCTGTTGACCTTAGAAAATTGCTATATTGATCAGATGTTGGAATATATTTCTCTCACCTGCTCTGCATGCCTTGTAATTATTTATCCTAGATATATGTATTCTTTGATTCTTTCAACTGTCTGATTTTCTATAATCTTTGATTGTGGCTTTACTTTTGTGTTGAATATTATCTTTGTTTTCTCATTGATAAAATAGGACTATAAATTATCTCTCTCTTTTTTGACATCTATTAATATTTGTAGTAATTCAGTCAGTGTTTGAACAAACAAAATTATAACATAGACAAATCTGAAGTGAATGAGATATTTTTCAATGAATTTGATTTTTTTAACAAATTTATATTTCATGGCTATTTTCCTACCTTATATATTGTTGCATTTTAATTTATAAATTTATCAAAATCTGTCAATTCTGTTAAAATATTTTTGTATGTTTTAAAATCTAACTACAACCAAAATTAGAGATATTAAATACATTATAAAAAATATTTATTCTAAAATTATTAAAATTATTATTGAAGTACTAATGATTAAAAACCCTAATAATATTCAATTTTCAAAAGTTTAGTCTTTAATTTTATTTTTAAAATAAAGAATAATATGTATTTGAAAAAAGCTATATTTACATGATGCAATGATTACATGTGTCACTATTTTATTCTTGAATGTATTTTTTTAATTGTATAATGTGAATATTGCACATAAAAAAGATAAAAATTCAGAAGCTTTAAATTTTTCTAAAATATTTTAAAAATAACTATTTAATATATTATTTAAGCAAAACACAGTATAACAATTTTGAGATGCCATATGATAATTGTAGAGTAAAAATAAATGAATAGATATAATACAATATTTTATATTTAATTATATCATATTAAAAAGTTTTTGTAACATTATTTATTTTTTGTAACAGTTTGGTTATAAGTAACACAAATATTAATAAAAAGATTTCAACATTTTCTCAAGATGAAAAGTAAATAAAAATTATATTATTTTACTACTGTACATTAATATATTAAAAATTTAAAGACTACTTCTATTAATATTATTTTTTACAAGTATAATAATTAATTAATAATAGCTGAATACATATTTACTTAATCAAATATTCTTTATAGAAAATTTTTGCCATCAATATCTTGTGCTGAAATCAATCGTTCTGCAGGAGGATCCCACACACTGTCATCACCATTATACATCAATAAGTTTAAAGACATAACGTTAGTATAATAAAATTTATTTTTTAATAACTTTTTATAAACAATTTTTAGATTATTCTTTGCATTTATTTAAAGCAAGATTCTTAAATTTTATAGGTCTCAGCCAGAAAAACAATGGTGAGTATTTATTTAAAATTTTAAATTCAACTTAAAATTTAGAAACAGTATTCTCTAATAGTATAATTGGAATGATTGATTTTTATTAAATCAGTCATTCAAAGGCTAATTTCTTTATTAAAATTGTACACATTCTGTCACTTTGAATCAGTAAAAAATAAAATATTCTAACACTAGATAGAAAAACATTTTTAATCATTGACAACTGATGTAGATTATTTGCTAATGATTATTACTATAAAGGAATGACCCATTTAGCAAAGTGTTTTTCTGTGTAATAAGTACTCTGTTTTTTTGCTAATTTCTTTATTAGTCTAATATAATTCATTCATTCTTTTAATCAGTATTACATAATTAATTCATCCTGTGTTAGTCTAATATAATTCATTTGATTTGAGAAATCAAATGGAACTACACTATATAATTACAATGGCCAAATTGTGGCTCATGAACCACATGCAACTCTTTGGCGCATTCAATGTGGCTTCATAGCATGAAAGATAATAGTTAATATGGGGCAAATAGCTACTTAATTTTAAAAAATAAATATATTTGTAATTTGTTTATATATTGTAAAAAGTAGTATGCATCTAAATGAAATAAATGCATATAAACTATACATTTATAAATAATTCTTGAAACCATTGTTGAGAAAACTCAAAAAAACTGGTGAGGCTCTCATTGACCCAGAAAGAAACTGATTACAGCTCTCAAGTATTTGAGATTCTCCTATGGTTCATAATGATATGAAGCTTAGCCACCCCTACTATATAACATTCTTGAACTACACTCTTAAGGTTTTATTAAAGGTACAAAGCATTTAAACTTCAAACAAGAATTTAAATATATATATTACATTAAATTTAAAAGTTTTTTTATTATTACTTGAAAAATTAAGAAAATTCCAAAATAATTTTACATTAATATGTTATATTAATAAAATATAGCATATCAATTGTATGTTATATTTTATCAATTACAATATCAGAATATCAATTACAACAGATATAATTCTCGATTATATAGCTTATATAACATTAAATACAAGCATCCAAATTTTTACATTTGTTAAGTGACTCTTGGATATATTACATTAATAAAATAGTATCAAGATAATTAATTATAGGTTGAGTCATGAGTAACTTCCGATGCAGCTAGGTAGAATTTATTGTTCATATCTATGCACTATGAGTCACCGAGACAAAAGAGTTTTTGTTTTCACTAAATAGATGAGGGTTCAGTTAGTCTTCTGTCAACTGTTTTGTGTGGTGCACGTTACATTAAACTGTTTTTCTTAAGCTCTGAAATGGAGAGTCAAAAAGTGCATATTCATCATATAATGCTTTGGGAATTTAAACAAGGCAATAGTGCTAAAGCAACAGTTGAAAAAATATGCAGTGTATACGGTGAAGGACTAATACCTGATTGGACAATTAGAAATTGGTTTGTAAAATTCCGTTCTGGAAATACGACCTTAAAAGATGAACCAAGGGTGGGATGTCTTTCTGACTTTGACGACGACCTTTTAAAGGCAATATTGGAACAAAATCCATGCCAATCAACAAGAGGTATAGCAGAAAGGTTGAATACCTTACAATCAACTGTTAACAGCCACCTGAAGAAATTAGGGAAAGTCAGCAAGTTAGGAGTATGGGTACTTCACAATCTCGGTGAACAGAATAATGATCATCTCATGTCATTTGCTACAAGTTTGCTCTCAGGGGTAAAAAATCAAGCCTTTTTTAAACAGGATTATAACAGGCAATGAAAAATGGATTACCTATGACAATATCGTTTGCAAAAGATAGTGGTTTGATAAGGATCAACCACCCCTACCAGATCCGAAAGCAAACATCCATGGCAAAAAGATTTTATTGTGTGTATGGTGGGATTGTCAAGGCATAATTCATTATTAGCTGTTGAAGTCAAACTTAACGATTACTGTGGATAGATACATTCAGCAACTGCAAAGAGTGCAAGAGAAACTCCATGAAAAGCATCCTGCACTTGCCAATCACAAAAACATCATTCTTTTACACGACAATGTGTGACCATATACAGCAAAGGTGACTCAAGAAAAAATTCTTGAGCTTGGATGGTCTGTTTTAACACACTCACCTTACTCCCCGGACCTTGCCCCAACAGACTACCACCTTTTCTGTTTCTTACAAAACTTTTTGAATGGAAAAACCTTCAATTCTGAAGAGCAAGTCAATCAGGTTGTCGAAAATTTCTTCCAGTCCAAACCAACCACGTTTTACAAGGAAGGAATTGATAAGCTGCCAGGAAGATGGGAGAAGGTCATACATAATAGTGGCGAATACATAATAAATTAATATAATTTTGTTATTTAATGAAAGTAAAATAAATGTCTGATAAAAAAACGGAAGTTACTTATGACTCGACCTAATATATAAAAACAACAATAAATTGCGTAGTGTTAATACTATATATCAAAGTTATTGCAAACAAACAAATATTAATATATTAAATAATAATAATAAACCATTATTAATGGTCTGTTACAGGAGTAGCAAATGAATGGCATTTTCTGCTGATATATTGTTTAAAATTTGGATCAGCATCAAAAATAATTTTCCCAAAATTTTAACCAATTTTGACATATACCATTATAAAGATTTGCCACCCTGGACTAATAAGTATTCCCATGTTGTCAGGAAGCTTCACTATCAGTGATATTAACAACAGGGAAAGCTTTCTTATGTTGATAAATTTACCAAATTTCCTTAAAATTGTCTTTAAGATGTTTATCAAATCTTTTCATAAAATGTCCACATTTTGTTTGTATACTTCTTGACTAAGGATATTATTGTTTCTCTTACATAAAACATCACATATATGTACTGATTTTCAATATTTTAATGCTCTTTGTGTTATATATTTAGGATTTGCTAATTCTGATAGATTTATTCATTAAAGGAATCTTATAAGATTCCTTTAATGTGTTGCACTTGATAGAAACTGAAAATAAAGAATTCTACTAGATTTACAATATGATAATATATGTAGATATAACTAATTTTGTAATTAAAATATATCAAAGTATATAATAAAGTCAAAAGTCATAAAACAACATAAGGCAGTGACATCCAAACTTTGTGTCTGCACCCCCCCTTTTTCATAAAAAACTGGTACACCTCTCATTTTCATAGCAGTCTAATTTTATAAATACTTTCTACTTACAATTTAATACTACAAAACAATATATCATATTTGTATAAAGTTCTTATATATAAAAAATATATATATTTATTATGATGTAATATTTTTTAATATAATTAAACAAATCTTATAAAAAAAAAAAAAAAGAATGCATATTTAATACAATATAATATTTAATGCAATGGGTTGACTTGTTTTTCAGCACAAATTCTCTCAAATTGGGGTGCCATTGAAGATATCGCTACTTGCAATTCTTTTTCAATCACTAATCAAGATCACTATTTTGTCTTTGAAATAGCTATGGCAGAAAGTTTCTGGATACATCAATATATGTATTTTATAGCCCTATTGCTGATTCTTTCTTTTCTGATATTTCAATTTGAATTTTTTTTTTGTTTGTTTGTCTCAAAAATGATGTTTCTGATAATTCTTTCATGTCGTCCTTGCAATAGACTAGTGCCCTCTAATGGAGTGTGCCCCACAGTTTGGAAAACATTTGACATGAAGAAAATAGAAAAGCAACATATAAAACCATAGGATTTGACTCAAATTCATAAGACTTAAGAGAAAGATCACTGTGTATGAGGAAATGGAGTGGCATATAAAGAGAATTTGTTAAGAAATAATAAGACAACTACAGGCCAAGCTTGAAATCAGAGTTTATACGATCCCCTTTACTAACTTAAATATAAATGAAAAATAAGAATAGCTCTGATGCACAGAGTAGAATTTTGACTGTAGGCTCCAAGAATATAAGGATACTGATCTCAGATTAGATAGAATTTCTAAAGTTTTAACTATATGTAACCTAGAACAAAACATTGAAGTGCATTGGAGGAAATGCAGTTTCTTAAAGAGTGCCATAATCTGAAAAAAGTGAAAATGGCTGAGGCCATTACTATTAAGAAACATGCACAAATGAGTCAAGTTGTTGACAAGAATAACCCAGAAGACATCTCATTTCCGTGACTCTTCCTTATAAAAATAATGATGATGA
>WUQG02051038.1:0-10314 GCA_011317285.2 Androctonus mauritanicus | reverse complement strand
TTTGTTATTAGAAAGAAGAAATCATATATTTTCACCATTCTTTTAATCTCATGGCATAGTCTTTTTTTGTACTTAAAACAAATTCTATATCTGAATCCTGACCGCACAGTTGAACTTCTGTTTTCTAAGTATATAAAAAATTTGTTTCTATTGATTTGCTTTCTTCACATCTTGCTACACTGCATTGTTTGTGTACTGATTGATCAAAATTTAATTTTTTTTTCATTTCCTTTTGTGCAGCCACAGAAAAAACTAGTCCAAGATACATTGTATACAGGTAACCGTACAAACATTATGCTTCATTTTGCATTGCGTTTAGTCTGTCGTGGCCTTCATGCTAGACACTTGGAAGATTGAAGGATGAAGTTCAGTGGATTTGCTGGCCTTGGACCCCTTCTGAAAAACGACAATATGGGTTCAAATTGAATTCATAAAGATATATAATAAACTATTGTTTTAACATGTGGCCATCTGACGACAAAAAATAAAAACATTCAATATCTTGTTTTTACATCTACAAAAAGTGCTGGTAAATAAGACATTTTTCTAGTTATAAAGAATAAACATTAGTATTTAATATAAATATATAACTACTATTTAAAAACACTTGAATATTCTGAGTTCTAATGGTTAAAACAATATCTAACACTGCATCTATGGAGAATTGTGTTCAGAGTTATGATAGATTCAAACTACAACCTGAAATTTTTGAACATAATCCCATTTGTAAATTGGGAATCTCATGTACAACAAAACTTGCAAATTTTATTGCAGAAAGATTTAGCCATTTCCTGTAGACTCAGCATTTCTGATTTTGAGATTGATGTTGGATTCTCTTGGAGTCCAGTAACATTCTACTGTACTTTAAATCTAACAGATCAAATAGTGGTTTTGATTACAAAGAATTTTTAGCAAATAAAGAAAAATGTTTGCAGCCACTCCCAAACTTATATAACTTATGTAAATTTGACTTAAAATATTTTCTGTAATTTAACAAAAACAACTTACTAATAACTGCTCTATATGGATTAACATAAAAATTGGAAGTCCAAGTAAGCACTAAATGAGCAGACCTAATACTTATTTATACAAAAATTGCACCTTTTTATTAACAAGAAGAGTGCTTTTGCTTTTTTTTTTTTTTTTTTTTTTTTTTTTTTTTTTTCAGCCATCTTCAGCTCAAATGTACAAAACTACAAATGCATTCTTTAGTAGGGTTCTAGAACATTGTCAACTTTTTAAAATTACCAATTCATACAATAAACACAAATGTAAAAAATACAAGAGCTTACATGACTAAAGAATAAATATATAAATACGTACGAAAACAAAAAATAAGAGATGGAAACTCAATAAAGTACAGTATATAGGGAAGCAAATAAATGTGATTGGGTTTGAGTTGTTTACACAGTATAGGTGGAGCCTCTGCTGCAGGTCTTGAGGATAATTCCTATTTGGATGTCTTAGCACCTGCTGCTTTCCACTAAGTGGGTAGGGGAGCCACATTTATCGTTCACTAAGGAGGTACTGCCAAGAGTCCTGTATCGTTGCTTGTCGTTGACTACCATGGTTTCATTCGCTTTGGTGTAGATCTGGAGAGATTGTTGTACAGTTCCCGTCAGTGTGTTACCTGCTTTACAACTCTTGATTGATCCCACTTCTATGTTTTTCTATGCTCTTTTTGCTAGTGCGGTTGAGTGTAGTAGTTTGTGTGTCTGGTGCTCAGTCTGTTTTCTAGTGGTGGCCCCTACATATAGAGCTCATCTGTTTTTTCATCCAGATTATATAACAGTATCTGGTACATGCCTGTTTTTTCATTGCCTGCCCTGGGGTCTTTCTCGTTCCTTAGGGCATTGAATATGATGGTCTTTTATATGCACTCTTCTTTTTTGCCCTTCTGATAACACACTTCACTGTGCTAAATTCACCTAGGGGCTCAGGAATGGGTGTATAATACTCAAGCTGGTCGTTCTGCAATGTGTTCATGGTGGGCTGTTTCCTGGTGGGTAGTGCTAAGGTTAGTCTGCTGTTTTTTGGTCACTTAGCTCAGGAGCTTATCTATAATGCGAGAGCTGTACCTGTGGTCTTCGCCTACCTGTTTTGTTATTTATTTCATTTCTAAAAAACTTTGCTTTCAGAGCAGTGGGTGGTGGCCCTGGTTACTAGCGACCTTAAGGCAGATTTTTTTTTGTACCTCCATCTATCATCTGACCAATTAGGTATTACTGTAGTTGTCGGTTTTTTTATAGACTCTTGTGACAAACCTAGTTCTGTTGACCTTGTAGATCTACATCAAGGAAGTGGACTCGACTATCGCTGTGTTGGTCAATATTCAACTTCAATCTGTTTTTTGTATGAATAAGTCTATTACGTCTGCTCATTTAGTGCTTACTTGGACTTCAAATTTTCTGTAACTTTTTAATTTTTTTCAGATATAGCATAAATAGCTACTATATTTGTTGGTAACAAGCTTGAATGTGTTAATATTTACATTATTAAAACTTCATATTACTTGATTTGTATATTTTAAGTATCATAATAGTAGTATATTGTTCCATCTGGTAGTATCTTGTTTTCAGTCAGGGAACAATTGATGTCATATTGGTTATCGGTTCAGTCAGTGTAGTCACTTAACTCCAGGAAATATTAATCCAGAATTATAAAAAAAATTTCTGACTTTTTTATAAGTCAGTGGCTGTATAAGAAATATTTGCAGAATACTGAGAATTATCTGTAAGATTAATACTAGCTGATGATAAAATATGTTAAATATTAAACAGTGTCAATTTATTCAAAATTTTTCAGATTTAAAAATGTCATATTAAGAAAATTTTAAATCTAAGTGTTTTAATACTAAAAAATGATTATTTTGGGTTTAAAATCTTTCTGTAAATTATTAATTTTCAAAATTTATTGATTTTTAATTGAATATTTGATCAAAATTAATTTTTTTCCTAGCTGTGGACCTCTGATGCACAGGGAGACGGAGATGAGCAACAAGAAGGTGGTGACAATTGATAACTTTGTGCATTCCCATCTAAGCTGCATCCCCAGCCTCAACAAACAAAAGCCTTTCATTGTTATAAAATCACACCACCATCTCTGAGCATAGTCTGAACAGTTGAAGATTAATAGTCATCAAAAACTGATCCAAAAAATAATCTTGGGTGACTAATTTTTTTCTGAGTCCATGTTTTATGGTCTGTTTTTAATACTCAGGCCATGCATTTCTGCTAAGAGTATCAATTATATCTAGTTAGACCCTGCAATTTTTGGGGGGTTATAGAAAAAAATGTGCTCAACTTCATGCTAATTACTAGTAGGATTAGCATGATTTAATGAGTATAAAAGGAAGTAATCGAGCAGCAGGAAGTATGGAACACTTAAAATCTGGACTCAGAAATGCTGGGTTAAATCTTAGAGATGAAGAGTGATGCTGTTAGTCATACCTGTGAGATCAGTGTTAAGCCAAAAATTAAAAAATTGATCTTTTTTTCCTACTGCCTGTCCTTTGTTTGTCATTCTGTATAATGTAAGTGGTGGTAGCTTAAGTTATTTGACCAGCTAAATAAATCAATTTGACAGAATGGCTACTCAGTAGACTGCTGCTGTTCACACCATTTGGCTCAAATTTTGCCAGTTGACAAAAAAAACTGTCAAATGACAGTATTTGTTATGTAACTTTGTTTCTTACACATTTTTTGGATACAAGATTGTTTAAAACTACCAAGTTACTCTGTTGCTGTGAAGAGACATTTTGGTATTGTCTTTCAAGATGGTACTGGTATAGTGACTAAAAATTCATCGCATCAGCATTTTCCTGTCTAATCTAGGAATTAACATACATTAAACAATGTCACACACCCAAATACTTGTGCATGCCTGTTTTATAATTTACTATATTCACAGAGCAGTGTAGGAAAAATAAAAAAAATCAATGTCAGAGTGTGTTTTTTTCCTATTTAGTTCTTAGTGAATAAGACATATTTTGGAAATGCAGAAAATTGGAATTTAGTACCTCTTCAGATTCTCTCAAGATGCAACTATGCACCCCATGCATTTTTCAGAATTAAAGAATTTCCAACTATTAATAGCATATCTCCTAACTTGAATGTTTTTTCAGTCTTCCTGTTTATAAAGACTTGCATTTCATATTCAATTTTAATTTACCCTCTTACATTGCTTAAAATTGGCAGCTTTAATTTTCTAAATTAGAAACTTTATACTGTCATTTAAGAAAATCAAAATATTAATTTTTAGTAAGTTACTTTCTGTATTTGACATGGTGCTCATTAAAAATTTGTCTTGTGAATATTCTCTATTTTGTTTTTCCATAAAGAATGTGTTTATTGATTTGAATGTTGTATGTTTATAGGATACTGAATATAATTCCAAAATTTCAAAACTTTAAAAAACAGGTTTATGCCACAATTCATTTTGCTGATATAAATCTGATTTTCATCATGAATGTATTTCTTAAACTGTAACAAGTGTTAATATTTGAAATTATATTAAAGGATCTTTTTTAAGTTAAGTATTTGAGAGAATATGGTGGTGAAAAATTCATGACTTCAGTGTAAAAAATTCTAATTTTAATAGTTATACTGTAATTATTTGATTTATTACTAATCATGTTTCTCAATTTTGGTTATATTTATTTAGCACCAAAATTAAAGCTGAAAGTTCATTTGTCTTAGTCTTAGTGGTTTCTTCTGGATTTGGATAAATTTATATTGAGTTGTTAGAATCTTTAAGAATTTTATTTTAATGAAAAAAATTACAATTTTAACACACACTTTTATAAGAATCCAGAATATGAAATAAATTTAAGCAATACTTGCAGAAAATTTTTGATCTTACACAAAATTTGTATTTAACAAAATAAAGCTCCAGAGAAGATCAGCATTATCTGTGGGTTTGGAGAACTAATTTAAAAACTACTAAACATTGTTTCATTATACTGTGCTCATTATTGGACTATTACTCATTTTCAGATCGTTTTCCCCATCCAATTAAGACTTAATATTTAAATGGGAAATGTAAAATAATTCTTTAATTATATTTAGATTGTGAAATATAGAATAAAAAAAGGTTATGCTTGTTACTTAAATTTTTAATCTGACTTTTAATTGCTTTTGTAGGAAGACAGCATTAGCACCATACGCTTTTATAATTTCACTATACTTAAAAGATAACAAATTGCACAACCTCCGAAAATAGGTAGTAGTAATCAGAGAAATCAAAATTGTAAACTCATAATTTCCATATTTTATACAAGGCTGTTTCTTTACCAGCAAATTTTGTAGTAACGATTCATCAAGATTTCAAAAATTTTCTGTATATAAACATAATCACTGCTCTTAGTTTTTCATCATTAATGAAAGAATAAAATAAAATTTACTAGTGGTTTTTCTTAAATTTTAACATGAAGCAGACAATATTTTTCTAGTCTAATCTAATAACATCAAATTAAATTTCATGAAAATGTTTTAGCTATTAATTGCACATCTTAAAATTTTAACAATTTAATGTGGAACCAAAGATAACTTGATTTAATACATTAATACAATTATTCGTTGGATAGTTAGAACAATCACTACCTGGTTGTGCTGACATAATAAATTGAAAAATATAAAAAATGCTTGTTCACATTTGCAAATTATCGTGAAATAATTGCGGCATATCTATGCTCAGTAAATTATACCCGAAGAAATCCAAATTACGATATCTTATATTATCAGCAACTGATCTAGATGCTTTGTAAAAGAACAGTTTTGGATTTTGGTTATTTATCTATAAAATAGCAATGTTATAAAGTTTTAGAACTTTATAATGTTGCATTTTTGATTCACGAAACAGTTCTTTTAAAAACGTTAACCAGCATTCTCATATAAAGTTTCGATAGTTAAATAATGGTATTGCCATACAATAGCTGGAATATTTTAACATGTTGATTCTTTCAAAGAAAATTGTTTAATTACTTTTTAAGATTTATATACTATATATAATCTTACTGCACTTTCTTATATTCATACTTGAATTATATATAAATTTACATAAACGTATATATAACGTATAAATCGTTTATCAATTCAATCAATCCGAAAATAATCGCGATTTCTGTAGACAATTTATTCAATCCTCTGATAAGAAAATGAAGCAGGAATTCAATATATAATAAATTTTTCAATGTAACGGGAGAAGTAAAAATACTTTGAATATTTATACACATACACACAAATTTTTAATATCACTAATACATTAGCATATCCACACAAACCAAAATGTCGTTCACAGTGAAAGTGCTGTGATTCCAAGATTCAGAGCTGTGTAAATTGCTTAATGTTATATATATATATATATATATATAAATGAAATAGAATTTTTCATTAATAATCGTCAAATTTAGACATCTACAATTTTTCGTGAAAATCGTAGTGTTTTAGTGTATAGGTTGTTAGACTTAAAACTTTGTTACATGCGCTGCTGTTTTTAATACTAGGCTTTCATTACAATAGATAAATGTTTAATAAAAATTATGCAAAACACATTAATATAATTTGACTCTAGAACAATTTATGGTCCAGTAAAATGATTTTATAGTATTTTTTAAATTTTGAGAACTTCATTGGTTAAATAATTTTTAATAAAATTTTAAACATAAATTATGCAATTTTAAATTAATCTTAGAATAAAATTAGCGTACATACTGAACACTTTTTTCATCAAGTTGGGAAAATATTTGCACATTTAACTTTTCACATTTTTTATTTACTTTATTTCCCCATATTTAATGATTCAGCTACATTCCTCTTGGTTAAAATTTTTGAAAGTTATGACAGATATCACATTAAGCATTTTATAATGCGCTATTAAGTGCAATGTTAATCTCCAGATTTAATTAGAATTCTTTGAGACTTAACAAATTCTTTCCAGCCCCTTGATTAAAGGATAGTAAGCTGGTATCTTATGAAGACTATCCGAACTTACGACTATTTTTTTTTAATAGAAAATTTTTCCTACCGTACAAGCCCTTAAAGACTATTGTTACGTGTAATTCCCCAGTGTTCCAAAATCTGAAGAAAAATTATTAATTATGCACAAAGTAAGTCGAAATTTGTTTCCAACATTTTCTAAACACAGGAAAAGTTACTGACCGACCGACCGATTCGTTCTACACCAAGATGTCAGAACGAAACTCTCGTTAAATGAGTAGTACCTGTATTATTTAACTTTGCTTTTGAGGAATTAACAACTCATATTTCTAAATTTTTTTCAACGTGAAACCTAGATAAATGTGGCCACACTGCTATTTTTTGTATTGCGTGTGTATTAAGTATTATAGCCTATTACATATTAAATATATACAGCGATTATATATTGTGTTAATCTGCGGTTTTCATAAAATTCACCTAAAAATAGTTACCCACTTTAAAATTCCGGATAAATGTTTGCCATCGATTCCAAACATTGCATTATAAACATGTTGACAGTGACTTCTCGAGTGTTTCGCATTTTTAGTATGAGTAAACAATGCAACTAGTGGCATTCATTAGTGGGAGATGGAAATTAATACATTCCACCTTTACACGAATTAGCCATTACATTTACCATTATTGAATTCATGTTGATAAAACTAGCTATTTCGGTGCTTGGCAAGAGGGTAACAGTAAAAATACAAATCAAACAGAAAAACATTTTGCTTTTTCCTGTCCTTTGACGTCACACATTCTAACAAATAATAAACTACCAGGCCAAAAGAACTATAATTCCATCTGGAAGATCCAGGTCGTACGTCTCGGTTTTTCGGAACTGGTCCCGGCCCGATTCATTGATCATCTTACACCTGACGGCGGCTGATCGCATCAGGGTCACTTCTCACAAATTTGATAGTCTCGAGTTGTAACCGTTACACAAACGCGACGAGAGGAAATGTGTCATTCAAAAGCTGGACTAGACATCTCTCTCTCAAATCAGCCAATCATGAGACAGGAACGAGTTAACTTGATAAACAAGTCGCACGTGGTAATTTGAATCGATATTTCAGTTTCACATGGCAAAATTTCACAATGGCCAAATTAGAAACGAAAAAAAATCGCAGGAGCAGAAGGAAGCGTTAAGTGTTTTATATCGAACAAAATCGAAAATTACCAAGTTGGATAGTAATTTCACGAAGGATTTGAATGGCTTATGGAAAGGTTTCGGAGAAGTTAAATGCATGTGCTGGTGCAAAAAATCTGTCACCAAATGGAAAAAAATAAATATATGTGAATATTTAAAATAAAAATGTGTTTATATGCTGTGTTATACTAACACCGAAGAAAGTGATCCTCGTGAAGATCAAAAGCATCTATTCTTGATCGAATGACTCGTCTTCTCGGACGACGTCTCGATCTAAGGCACAAATTGCACGAAGCACCATCCACTAGTCCGCCTTTTTACATTCGTGTAGCTTCTAAGTTCTCACGTGAGTTTCAACACGAACAGTGAAATGTGTCGAAGGTCGAGACTATCAATTTTGACATCCGTATGCGGTCGTACCACGTGACACCGTTCAATACGAGTGAGTTACAACACGAAAGTCGAGACTAGGGGTTCAGGAGTACTCGTATGGATACAACTGGAAAGTGGCGTTAAACCATAGGAAAATTCATAGCATAGTTGGAATATGGGAAAGAAGCACATAATTTCAATGAATTTATGCGACTGAAGTTAAACAATTTTTATGCTTTAAGAACAGCGGGCATTATATAACATTTGTTATATAATGCCCGCTGATAATCCTAAAAGCCTAGGGGAGACGGTGCGCAAAAAGCAAATTTATGCATATCTAGGCAAAAAATTGACATTAGCACAACTCAACTTTCTCATTCTGCTTAACTATAACTAATCGTAATATTTTTTTTGTCGAGATGACGCCACTTCCCATTTCTGAAAGAATACTAAGTGGAGGGGCGAAATAAGCCCTTCCCAGGGCTGGGCAGCCTATGGAAGGGGTCAACCGGATGGTGGAACGGGGATCGACGGGCCGCACTCGGACTCCATATTTTTAAAGGGTCGAGATTCGAATCCCTGTCCTCCAGAGTGCCAATCGTACCATTGTTTACATATGACTGTATACGTTTAAAACATGGCGGAAAGTGACGATCAGTAAATCTTGGTTCAGTTGCGAGTCTGAACGAACTATGTTCTTTTCTTTCTTTTTTTTTTTCAAATATCTTCCGACCAAATATCCATCACATTTGCTAGATGCGGAGATATGATAGAATGTAATGGAAATATAAATAATTTCGTTTTAAAATGTAAACATTTCATATTAAAAAATATTAAATGTATATTCTAAAAACAGTTTCTATCAGTTTGCTAAATATAAGATAGATACAAGGCCGCCGCTTTTCGTTTAACTGCATTTGTGTGCGTCACCCATTATATTTTTGGAGAAAACAGAACGAAATTTTTCTGCTATTCATATTTAGTGTTAAATGGGGGTTAACAGAAATGCTGCTTTAAGAAACAACCAATTTGATTTTGATGTTGGTCGAACGGAGTTTACATACATTTAAAAATTTTTTCCCATTAAAACATTAAATGCGAGATTTAAATGTTACGCTTATAGTTGTGATATAGTACGCTTATAGTTGTGCTTATAGATGTTTCAGAAACATTAAATGCGAGATTTAAATGTTACGCTTATAGTTGGTTAGCGTTGTGCCATCCAAAAACTAATAATACGCTGGATGTCACCAGGAAGTACGGAGTAAGTAAAACGCCATCTCCAAAAAATTAAATAATGTTGGAAATACTGTACAGGTTCATGGCATCAAGTAATCATTGATCAATCAATAAATAAATAAAAAAGTACAATAGTTTGAGAAGCATCGCGCATTTTTATCGACAACGCTGATGTGAGGAAACGATTAGCCATGTAGCGAAAGCTTGAACTTGTTAAGTTTCGGAACTTTTTTCTTGATTTTAATAAATTTTAGTTCATAAGTTAATCAGATTTATATTGAACATTTTATTAATTCATCTTCATTTATCTATATGATGATTTTTTTCTTAATAGTCCAGCCCACTGGTTGTGAATCCATAGCATTCGTGCCAGAAGTGTACAATATACACATTTGTCTATAATAAACGTTTAATACAATAATTCGTGATGGTGGCCATTGCCCTAATCAATTTGTTTTTTAGTGGGAAATTAATTTTCAATTAAAACTCGCCTTGACTACAACGAATGCGGAGGAATGCTATCCGTGGAAGTAACACGTGCGTACGCGTATGGCGGGGTTTCCACTGTACGATTTTGTCCAG
>WUQG02051027.1:0-10314 GCA_011317285.2 Androctonus mauritanicus | reverse complement strand
CAAATTAAATATTAATTATTAATGTACAGTTTATTTCAAAATTTATTCACCAGGGGGAGTTAGTGCTTTTCGGCTTAAACAGTATTTTTAGGTTATATTTAAATTCATTTCAGAATATTTTTAAAGATTATCAACTCTTACAATTTATTTACAAATAATTAAGAATTCCCTGGAGTTCCCTCTCTCCTGCATATACTACACCCCTTCTACATCCCCACATTGTAAGTAAGGTTGTTCCAAATAGTAACATTTTACCACACAACTTAGTGGTTGGACAATAAATTACAAAAATAATACAGTCAATGCACATAACAGATGCTTAGATTCTCCCACCATACACATTGTAGAGTGGGAGTATTGGTGGAGACTTGTTGTGTAGCATAATTGAAAATTACATTCGGATAAGCGATATTCCAGTTAATTGACATTTGGATAATCGATACTCTACTGTATGTCTGTTTTGGAATAAGTCCAATTTGGTATATGTCCTGTTTACATGCAAAAATTTTTGGTTGGTATATAAC
This sequence comes from Androctonus mauritanicus, assembly GCA_011317285.2. Taxonomy (NCBI): domain Eukaryota; kingdom Metazoa; phylum Arthropoda; class Arachnida; order Scorpiones; family Buthidae; genus Androctonus; species Androctonus mauritanicus. Next base: position 9,790 of record WUQG02051027.1, on the reverse strand, counting down.
CTTTGTTTGGAATATGACTGACTCGCATGCTAGAACTTGTATGAGTAAAAAATGAGTCACAACACAGTGAACTACACCTTGTTTACCTCTCTCGAGACAATGCCACAACTGTGCATGCGCATCAATATGCCAATTGTTATCATTTAGTGAACAACCTATGCTATAACTCTCTATGAATTGTCACCTGATTTTGTATTTTTTCGTGTAAATTTTTAATAAATTCATTAACCATGAGTTCTAAGAAAGTTCATGAGAAGAGCCAAGCAACAAAGAAAATAGTTAGGATCACCTTGGAGATGAAAAAAGAGATTGTTGAAAAGTATGAAGGTGGCATGTGTATCTGGAACTTGGCTGCTGCATACTGTATGCCAAGAACAAAGGTATCTATGATTGTGAAAAAACAAAGATGTTATTAAATTGGTTAACATTTTGAAGGGGGTGGAATGGATTAATCATTTTCCCTTTATTTTTTATGGGAAAAATTTGGTATAAGTCCAAGAATCTGGAATGGATTAAGGATGTATATTGAGATACCACTGTATATGAAAAAAATTGAAAAATATCATCTGCCAAGTGAATTACAAAATCAGGTATTGTATTTACAAAAGGCCATAAAATTTGAATATGTATTGCTCTTCATATAAAAATTTCAAAATTGAAAATGAATTATGAAAATCATTGTTATGTGTTTTGCTTAGCACTTTCTTCAAATTATAATCATGCTAAGCCTATACCTATAGCTGTACACACAGCTATAGGTATATGCTTAGCATGATTATAATTTGAAGAAAGTGCTAAGCAAAACACATAACAATGATTTGATATTGCTATTTTATTTTTTTATAGCATTGAAATAATTATGCATACAGCAGCATATTTTCACTACTTCTTTGTATCTATATCTCTATGTATTAGCAATTCTAATTATACTTTAATGTGGGATGGGATATCCAATAATATCCAGAAAGAATATCTAAATACTATTGGACAAGGGAGAACTTCTAATAAAAAATAATCTATGATGAAATAAGCTGAAGCATATGATCTCAAGTGAGACAGATAAGTATGGGTATTTTCTGAAATGAATGTTAAAAAGTTCTCATTTTGCATGTTTTCAATTTATGCAGTTATTTTTAGGAACCACCTATTGCATAATTATGAAAATTAAGTGTATTTATTATATTCAAAATTAGATTTGAAATTTTTATTATAAATATGGAAATTTTAAATCTTTCCAAAAAAATATTTTTTAAAACAATTATTTATTAAATATGTTTTAGCTCCAAGTTGCTCTTGCTAGCAGTATGAGAGAATTATGTGATATGCCAGAAACTGGTGAAACAGTTACACAAGTGGAAAGTATTTTGGCCGATTTAGAAATATTTCAACTTCAGACTGAGGTACCTATTATTAAACATTGTCTATGAATTATTTTATATTAGAAGTTTTAAATTACTTTAGAATACATTTCCTAACTTTTCAAATTAATAAATATGTTTTTTTTTGTGATTAAACATATGTCTTAATGTATTTTTAAAAATTAGATTATATATTATTCCTCAGTTTTAATGTAGTGTGTCCCTAAAACTCATAAACCAAATTCTCGTAAATCAGGAATAAAATTACTATTAAATTTAAATGGGATAATTATAATGCATTCCTGAACCTGTATTTCACCAATTTAGGTTCAAAAATGTATCATTCTATGAAAAAAAAAATATTTTTTTTAAATAAAAATTAAGAAATTTTTAATTTTAGGAAAATAATTAATAAATCCAACATCAGCATTAATTGAAAATATAAATAAAAAATCTTATAATTATATGCAACAAAAAGTATTTTGTTTATATAACTATAAGATTTTTAACATATAAAAACATCTTTTATGCAGTTTTTATATACATTGCTTTACAAAATAACGAAAATTAAAGCTATTGAAACTTAATAACATTTACTGACAGTGATTGGATAGGAAAACTTACTTGTCAGGATTGTAATCATAATATATTAAAGATGCTCATGACAATGCTTTAAGGATGAAATTTGAAAATGATTGGATATTTGTTCTTTAAAATTAAGTGTCTCATGGCATATGGTTGCACTCCATAGTCCAGGAAGAACTCAGGTGCAAACAGTAGAGAAACTATAGCTGATAACATTATAAAAATGCATTTATTTTAATAAAGAATATAAAATAATATTTAGTATAAAAACCAGAAATTGCCTGAAAAATAGATGTGATATATACAGCTAAAGTACAAAATCAAAATTGTTCATTTAATAAAGTACTTCTTAGTATAACAGCAGTAAGACAAAGAAGATATTCAATTTAACAATCTAGATTAGTGATTGTAGAAAAAGACTGTAGTTCAACCAATTAGAAATATTCAAAGGGCATCAATCTAAATGGCTATTCACTTACTTGTAGGATACTTCAAAGTGAAAGAGACATATGATTAGTTCTTGCAAGCTTGTGATTGTTAATTGTTCTTCTAATAAGAATGGACACCCTGATTAACAATAATTGAATTTCCTATGGAAACAAAATTAATAATAGTATTCATATGAAAGCTATGCATGATTATACCACATAAGCATTGAAAGTTGCGGTGATAAAGATGATCCAACTTTTTAGCATTATTTTTATTATGAGGCTTATAGGCTTGATGGTCTGAAACCTATAAGCTATACTGCACAGAAAAAAGGATTTTTTTCTTCCTATTCAATCCTTTTCCCATTTGTTCTCCAATTTTCATTTTATTTTCTCACTAATTAGCATTTTTCTTGGGTATTCCTCAATCTTAAATTTTTTCATCTGTTGGTCATTAAGACCCCTCTCTTTGCATCTAAATGATGAGTATGGGAATTATTATTCTTCCCATGAACATTGAGGCATCTCAAATTTTTCTCTTTCCGTTTCTTCCTCAAATGATTTATTTTCCCTATAAAAAATGATAGGAAATTTTCTTCTTTTAATTCTATTTTTCTTCCAAATTATTTGATCACTCTGATTCCTAAATAATTCTTCCTCTTATGGTTTCCACTTACTGTTTTATATATATTTTATGGCAAATTTTTATTATGTGATCTCTCAAATTGTAATTTTCTAAGAAAGGATACATATGCAATATATACTGAATATTACTTAATTATTAAAAAGAGTAATTTATTACTTAGTTGAAAAATAAATATAATTTTAGAATCTCTTCTTCTACTTTAAATATGTGTATCTTTTGATAAAAGAAATTCTTGTGTTGTACTGTTTAAATTGGTAGTAAATTAAATTTAATTGTTTTTCCTTCTTCACAATTATAATACAGTAGAAGCTGCTTATTGTAATCACAGATATTATTATCGAGTGTTTAATGTCATCAAAATTTAAGGTCCTGAATCATCCATATTAAAATGCATTATAAAAACTCTGCTTATAGTAATCAGAATTTTGATTATTGTCATCAGAATCAATACATCACTATAAAATACCATATTTAAAACTAAAAAAATATCACAGATAATACTAAAATATTGGTTAAATCTATTAAAATAAACAATGTTATTTTGCTGATTTATTTATTGTTTCATTTTCAAAATTTAAGCAAAAAACAAGAAATCTGAAAATAAATACTTGTCTTCCATTTAAAATAATGCAGATTCGACTTAAATGGAAAAATCTGATTTGTGTACATTTTTTGATTAACAAATATTAGATCGATGTAAGTTTCTGATTTAATAAATTCATATAGACAAATATGACTGCTTTTCAAAACTTCACTGTGCCTTTAGTTGTTTTTCACATGTCTTGCCTGAGCAAATGACACGGCCTTACTGTTGTTAGATTTGATGATTTTTAGTGTTTTTTTGATAATGAAATACTATATATAGTTTAAAATTGTTGGGAAACATATAGGGATTTAGTGACTTTATAATTACCTTTATTGAAAATTTAAAAATTATTTTTGATATAAGAATTTTCTTACTATTGCTCTAGTACTTTGTAATTTTCCATAAACTGGAATTGACAGCATTAGCTATAAGTATAAATTATTTCATTTCACTTTTTCACTTAATTGATTACATAATATACAATATAAAGTTCAACAACTGTTCATTAATCCATTATAGAGCTTTGTAATATTTTTATTTATTATTATTATTATTGTTAGCGTTATCTTTTAATATAGTTTTCATTTTTTTTTTTTTTTTCATTTTACATAGCCCCGCATCTATAATTTCCCCATATCCATAGTTTTTCAAGAGTCCTGACGAAAATGTTGAACGAAAGTTACACTGTATATAACAGCATAAGTACAATATATACTGTATAATTAAAAAAATCGAAAATTGTACTTTTTTGACATGCACTGCTTAATGTTATCAGTCGGTTATTGTTATCAAAATAGATTGGTCTCAAAATGATTATAATAGGTGGCTTCTACTGTATTTATTTTTATAAAAGCATGCTTCTTTTTTATTTTTTTTCTAGCAAATAAAATTCATTCCCATTGAATAATTCTTCCTGAGAAGACCTTTCTCTTATAATTCACAAATACAAAAACAATAAATAATTAATAACAAAAATAAATTGCTTTACAAAATGCACACAAAAACAAAGCTCCAAACAGGATAAAACTTTAAAGTTTTATCCTGTTTGGAGCTTTGTTTTTGTGTGCATTTTGTAAAGCAATTTATTTTTGTTATTAATTATTTATTGTTTTTGTATTTGTGAATTATAAGAGAAAGGTCTTCTCAGGAAGAATTATTCAATGGGAATGAATTTTATTTGCTAGAAAAAAAATAAAAAAGAAGCATGCTTTTATAAAAATAAATACAGTAGAAGCCACCTATTATAATCATTTTGAGACCAATCTATTTTGATAACAATAACCGACTGATAACATTAAGCAGTGCATGTCAAAAAAGTACAATTTTCGATTTTTTTAATTATACAGTATATATTGTACTTATGCTGTTATATACAGTGTAACTTTCGTTCAACATTTTCGTCAGGACTCTTGAAAAACTATGGATATGGGGAAATTATAGATGCGGGGCTATGTAAAATGAAAAAAAAAAAAAAAATGAAAACTATATTAAAAGATAACGCTAACAATAATAATAATAATAAATAAAAATATTACAAAGCTCTATAATGGATTAATGAACAGTTGTTGAACTTTATATTGTATATTATGTAATCAATTAAGTGAAAAAGTGAAATGAAATAATTTATACTTATAGCTAATGCTGTCAATTCCAGTTTATGGAAAATTACAAAGTACTAGAGCAATAGTAAGAAAATTCTTATATCAAAAATAATTTTTAAATTTTCAATAAAGGTAATTATAAAGTCACTAAATCCCTATATGTTTCCCAACAATTTTAAACTATATATAGTATTTCATTATCAAAAAAACACTAAAAATCATCAAATCTAACAACAGTAAGGCCGTGTCATTTGCTCAGGCAAGACATGTGAAAAACAACTAAAGGCACAGTGAAGTTTTGAAAAGCAGTCATATTTGTCTATATGAATTTATTAAATCAGAAACTTACATCGATCTAATATTTGTTAATCAAAAAATGTACACAAATCAGATTTTTCCATTTAAGTCGAATCTGCATTATTTTAAATGGAAGACAAGTATTTATTTTCAGATTTCTTGTTTTTTGCTTAAATTTTGAAAATGAAACAATAAATAAATCAGCAAAATAACATTGTTTATTTTAATAGATTTAACCAATATTTTAGTATTATCTGTGATATTTTTTTAGTTTTAAATATGGTATTTTATAGTGATGTATTGATTCTGATGACAATAATCAAAATTCTGATTACTATAAGCAGAGTTTTTATAATGCATTTTAATATGGATGATTCAGGACCTTAAATTTTGATGACATTAAACACTCGATAATAATATCTGTGATTACAATAAGCAGCTTCTACTGTATTATAATTGTGAAGAAGGAAAAACAATTAAATTTAATTTACTACCAATTTAAACAGTACAACACAAGAATTTCTTTTATCAAAAGATACACATATTTAAAGTAGAAGAAGAGATTCTAAAATTATATTTATTTTTCAACTAAGTAATAAATTACTCTTTTTAATAATTAAGTAATATTCAGTATATATTGCATATGTATCCTTTCTTAGAAAATTACAATTTGAGAGATCACATAATAAAAATTTGCCATAAAATATATATAAAACAGTAAGTGGAAACCATAAGAGGAAGAATTATTTAGGAATCAGAGTGATCAAATAATTTGGAAGAAAAATAGAATTAAAAGAAGAAAATTTCCTATCATTTTTTATAGGGAAAATAAATCATTTGAGGAAGAAACGGAAAGAGAAAAATTTGAGATGCCTCAATGTTCATGGGAAGAATAATAATTCCCATACTCATCATTTAGATGCAAAGAGAGGGGTCTTAATGACCAACAGATGAAAAAATTTAAGATTGAGGAATACCCAAGAAAAATGCTAATTAGTGAGAAAATAAAATGAAAATTGGAGAACAAATGGGAAAAGGATTGAATAGGAAGAAAAAAATCCTTTTTTCTGTGCAGTATAGCTTATAGGTTTCAGACCATCAAGCCTATAAGCCTCATAATAAAAATAATGCTAAAAAGTTGGATCATCTTTATCACCGCAACTTTCAATGCTTATGTGGTATAATCATGCATAGCTTTCATATGAATACTATTATTAATTTTGTTTCCATAGGAAATTCAATTATTGTTAATCAGGGTGTCCATTCTTATTAGAAGAACAATTAACAATCACAAGCTTGCAAGAACTAATCATATGTCTCTTTCACTTTGAAGTATCCTACAAGTAAGTGAATAGCCATTTAGATTGATGCCCTTTGAATATTTCTAATTGGTTGAACTACAGTCTTTTTCTACAATCACTAATCTAGATTGTTAAATTGAATATCTTCTTTGTCTTACTGCTGTTATACTAAGAAGTACTTTATTAAATGAACAATTTTGATTTTGTACTTTAGCTGTATATATCACATCTATTTTTCAGGCAATTTCTGGTTTTTATACTAAATATTATTTTATATTCTTTATTAAAATAAATGCATTTTTATAATGTTATCAGCTATAGTTTCTCTACTGTTTGCACCTGAGTTCTTCCTGGACTATGGAGTGCAACCATATGCCATGAGACACTTAATTTTAAAGAACAAATATCCAATCATTTTCAAATTTCATCCTTAAAGCATTGTCATGAGCATCTTTAATATATTATGATTACAATCCTGACAAGTAAGTTTTCCTATCCAATCACTGTCAGTAAATGTTATTAAGTTTCAATAGCTTTAATTTTCGTTATTTTGTAAAGCAATGTATATAAAAACTGCATAAAAGATGTTTTTATATGTTAAAAATCTTATAGTTATATAAACAAAATACTTTTTGTTGCATATAATTATAAGATTTTTTATTTATATTTTCAATTAATGCTGATGTTGGATTTATTAATTATTTTCCTAAAATTAAAAATTTCTTAATTTTTATTTAAAAAAAATATTTTTTTTTTCATAGAATGATACATTTTTGAACCTAAATTGGTGAAATACAGGTTCAGGAATGCATTATAATTATCCCATTTAAATTTAATAGTAATTTTATTCCTGATTTACGAGAATTTGGTTTATGAGTTTTAGGGACACACTACATTAAAACTGAGGAATAATATATAATCTAATTTTTAAAAATACATTAAGACATATGTTTAATCACAAAAAAAAACATATTTATTAATTTGAAAAGTTAGGAAATGTATTCTAAAGTAATTTAAAACTTCTAATATAAAATAATTCATAGACAATGTTTAATAATAGGTACCTCAGTCTGAAGTTGAAATATTTCTAAATCGGCCAAAATACTTTCCACTTGTGTAACTGTTTCACCAGTTTCTGGCATATCACATAATTCTCTCATACTGCTAGCAAGAGCAACTTGGAGCTAAAACATATTTAATAAATAATTGTTTTAAAAAATATTTTTTTGGAAAGATTTAAAATTTCCATATTTATAATAAAAATTTCAAATCTAATTTTGAATATAATAAATACACTTAATTTTCATAATTATGCAATAGGTGGTTCCTAAAAATAACTGCATAAATTGAAAACATGCAAAATGAGAACTTTTTAACATTCATTTCAGAAAATACCCATACTTATCTGTCTCACTTGAGATCATATGCTTCAGCTTATTTCATCATAGATTATTTTTTATTAGAAGTTCTCCCTTGTCCAATAGTATTTAGATATTCTTTCTGGATATTATTGGATATCCCATCCCACATTAAAGTATAATTAGAATTGCTAATACATAGAGATATAGATACAAAGAAGTAGTGAAAATATGCTGCTGTATGCATAATTATTTCAATGCTATAAAAAAATAAAATAGCAATATCAAATCATTGTTATGTGTTTTGCTTAGCACTTTCTTCAAATTATAATCATGCTAAGCATATACCTATAGCTGTGTGTACAGCTATAGGTATAGGCTTAGCATGATTATAATTTGAAGAAAGTGCTAAGCAAAACACATAACAATGATTTTCATAATTCATTTTCAATTTTGAAATTTTTATATGAAGAGCAATACATATTCAAATTTTATGGCCTTTTGTAAATACAATACCTGATTTTGTAATTCACTTGGCAGATGATATTTTTCAATTTTTTTCATATACAGTGGTATCTCAATATACATCCTTAATCCATTCCAGATTCTTGGACTTATACCAAATTTTTCCCATAAAAAATAAAGGGAAAATGATTAATCCATTCCACCCCCTTCAAAATGTTAACCAATTTAATAACATCTTTGTTTTTTCACAATCATAGATACCTTTGTTCTTGGCATACAGTATGCAGCAGCCAAGTTCCAGATACACATGCCACCTTCATACTTTTCAACAATCTCTTTTTTCATCTCCAAGGTGATCCTAACTATTTTCTTTGTTGCTTGGCTCTTCTCATGAACTTTCTTAGAACTCATGGTTAATGAATTTATTAAAAATTTACACGAAAAAATACAAAATCAGGTGACAATTCATAGAGAGTTATAGCATAGGTTGTTCACTAAATGATAACAATTGGCATATTGATGCGCATGCACAGTTGTGGCATTGTCTCGAGAGAGGTAAACAAGGTGTAGTTCACTGTGTTGTGACTCATTTTTTACTCATACAAGTTCTAGCATGCGAGTCAGTCATATTCCAAACAAAGGTTATATACCAACCAAAAATTTTTGCATGTAAACAGGACATATACCAAATTGGACTTATTCCAAAACAGACATACAGTAGAGTATCGATTATCCAAATGTCAATTAACTGGAATATCGCTTATCCGAATGTAATTTTCAATTATGCTACACAACAAGTCTCCACCAATACTCCCACTCTACAATGTGTATGGTGGGAGAATCTAAGCATCTGTTATGTGCATTGACTGTATTATTTTTGTAATTTATTGTCCAACCACTAAGTTGTGTGGTAAAATGTTACTATTTGGAACAACCTTACTTACAATGTGGGGATGTAGAAGGGGTGTAGTATATGCAGGAGAGAGGGAACTCCAGGGAATTCTTAATTATTTGTAAATAAATTGTAAGAGTTGATAATCTTTAAAAATATTCTGAAATGAATTTAAATATAACCTAAAAATACTGTTTAAGCCGAAAAGCACTAACTCCCCCTGGTGAATAAATTTTGAAATAAACTGTACATTAATAATTAATATTTAATTTG
>WUQG02051016.1:0-10314 GCA_011317285.2 Androctonus mauritanicus | reverse complement strand
TATATTGGTAACTAAAAATCAAAGATCACATAATTTATCAATTTCAAATTTTTATCAAATTTTAAATGCTAAAGTCGAGGTAGGCTTATACACAGATTATGCATTTTTACGGATTTTCAAACCCTAAAATCGGATGGTTGCCTTATATTTGAGTATATATGGCAGATGGTTAGGAGGTGGAGCCAGCAGAAATTTTAATGGCTCCGACTCTGGCTCCAGCTCCATTGAATATGATCAGCTTAGCTCCGGCTCCTCCAAAACTTCCTGGCTCCGGCTCTGACTCCAGCTCCCCAGCCCTGGATATATAGCATTGTAAATAACATTGTATAATAGTTCTTAGTTTACTGAAGAATCTATGGAAGTACAGAAAATATGCTTTCGTACCCCAATTGCTTAAATGTTTTTACTTTTGTGAAAATTATATACTGCTGCTCATTTGAGTGCTAGTTGGAAAATATGAATCTATAAAGGTTGATAAGAGCAAATGCAAAGGATTCAAAATAGAAATATAAACGACTTCGTTTATTTTTCAGTCTATATCAATAAAAAATTAATTGATAATTTTTTTTACAGAAATAATATATTTTTAATCTTTATTTAGAATAGTTATTTTATTCAGAATCCTTCCAATACAAAAAACTTCCGATTTTTCTGTCTTTTCTTTCATACCTATTCAACATCAAACAACATAGTTATTATTAATTTTCCCAAATAAGTTACATCAAATAAATTTCTCAGTTCTCTGCTAATGAAACCAGTTTTTTATTCATTTAAGACAACATTTATGTAATTATTTTCACCTATAAAACCTATTTATTTATTTTTACTTGGATAAAACAAAAAATACAAGTAATAAGAAAAAGTTTAAAGATGAGTAATTTTCACCTCTACAATGATTTAATCTCTATATTGGTCAAAGTAATAGTATTAGTTAGTGAGTAATCTCAGATTGACACTGAAATGAAAAGGACATACATAGGATTAACCTTAAAAATAGAAGAATGAACTGAGAGCAGTAAAGTATAAAAGAAGATAAAACATTTCTATTCAGAAGAAAGCATGGCAAGCCACTAGCGGAAGGGGCAATCTCAGATCGACAAGAGTATTTTGTCAATCTGAGATCTGATCTAAGACTATGCCTATACACAGGCATACCTCATTATTACAGTATTTTGCTAATTGTACTTTCCAATTATATTCTATGCTTTTATTTTAAATTTCAAAAAAATTATCTGAAAAATAATATTTAGAATAGCTTTATAAAATAAATTAATGCATAGATGAGTCAGGCCTGAAAAACTGGAAATATGAAACTCAGATGCTCCAAAGTGATAAGTGAATGATTTACCAGATGGTCATCCAGCTAACAAGTAAGACTTTAAGAATAGTACTGTAAACTTAATACTACAAATATGTTTTTAGACTTTTATATGCAAATAAAAAAAATGCTATGATTTGCTTTATAGCGTAGTCTGGAATGTAACTGCTGCAATAAGATTATATATATTATATCCACAATAATTATAAGATATATGATTTCAGTACAGTGTAATAAAAAAATGATAAAGATTTAAATAAGTTTGAGGTTAATTTACATGACTTATATCCTAAGCAAACTACTGATGGATTAAATATGCACAATCCCAAAATCAATAATTAGCACCTAGAGATTTTTAATAATATTTTACATAAAACGATGAACAATAGAATGAATTTTTTTAACTGTCAAATTCTCTATAGTTTCTATTTAGAAAAACTAAATAGTAAATTAATTATAATAAATATAAAAACTTTTAAAAAGTTCTTTAAGAATACAGCAGAGAACAGTACAACATAATTAAAATAAAGTTCAAAATTAAATAAAATTTAATAACAGCTAAATTTTTGATCCTATAATAATGCAAATGCAACATCTTCTCAATGCAAATTGTTAGGATCAAAAATTTGTTGTTAAATTTTATTAAATTAAATATAGTACAATATTGCACTGTGAAGATAAAAAATTTTTGGCAAAATAAGGCAAGCATTTACAAGTTACATTAACTAGAGCTTAGCGTCAATTGGAAAATTCCACTCTTTTCAAACATAAAATTAAAGATCAAATATTTATGACCAACTGAAGTTTTTAATTTACATTTTATTTTACTGATATCAAAATTGAAATTAATTTGTTAATATATAATATGAATAATATAAGGAGTTTGTTATTAATCTTATAATTTTTATATCTTAATAAATAATATAGTGAGTACTAGTGACTAAAATATATAGGCTAATGTATTCTCTACATCATATATTTAAGAATTCCATAATTGAAAATTAGAAATTTTCATAAATAAAAAATTACTAATTAAGAGAGATGAATTTAATTATTAAAAATTCCATGCATATTCAAGTAACATTCTGTAATGAAAAAATGAAACTGCAGTAACTACAGTAGTTGTAACAGTTTAACTGCTACTACAAAAAAATAAAAAATCCAATTTTCAGCTTATATGCTGTTGTTTCAACAAAATACAGTAGCTACTTTTTATACTTGTATACATTAGAGTACTTTGTTACATTGATGATGATAATTATTCAGTAAAATAATAAATTACTGCTGCATATCTACCTTTAACTATAACCAGTACTTATTAAACTATACCTGTTTTAGTTTAACAAGTACTTTGGTATTTATGGATTTTAATTTCCTATAACAACATATGATTTATCAAATTATTTAATGGATGACAAAAAATGAGATTTAAACAAATTTGAAATTCAAAAAAATTTTTGTAATTTTATTTAAATAAAATCTTTTAAATCAGTTGTTCGGATAGTCAAAGAAATAAAGATCCTCTGTTGTGTGAAAATCATATGTTCAAGCTTAGCTATACCTTTACATAGATGGATATAGATAATTGTTGCTTGGGGATACACATGTACAATTTGTGCCCTTTAGTAAGATATAACAGACAATCAAGTGATTTTAAAAAGACTTGAATAGTTTAACTTTACTCTGCCAGCACATTTTAGTCATTTTTACATTTTTATAAACTACTTTATAAAAAATAAAATAAATTGTTCCAAAGAAAACCAAGTTTTACTCTATCAAGAAAAAAATTGTTTTAGCTGATTTATGCATTGCTAAAATCTAAACCAATCATATACATTATAGAATGATATATTATGCTACTTGAAATAGCTAACATGCACTTAATTATAAAAATTATAAACAGTTATATAGAAAAAATGTGATAAAGCATATACAAAATCAAATCAGTTACATATCACAAATTAATCAATTTGACAGAAAAAGAGTTCTATTCAACTACAATAGCAGAAATTACTTTTCGTGGTATATTTTATTTTTTGTCAGATCATCATTAAAATCTTTTTGGAATCCATTTGGACTAGTGCCTGGTATAGCTATCATTATATTCACCATTATGCTATATCTTGTGCGATTGAGCTCTATAAATAGAATTTTTTAAAGACGAGCAGGAATTTTTTTATGAATTATTGTAAAATCGATATTTAAATTTTATTTATTAAACAGCGCACGTAAATATTTAACAGATTTTCCATCTATGTATTATTAATACAATTTGAGAGATACATCAAAACAACTATTCACCTTGTAAAGTCCAATAACTAGAAGAACAAACACTAATATGGGTGGATAAAACATTTAGTAAAACTAAAAAGGTACAACTTGAAATATTTTTGGTTTTAACAAGCCATCTTCAGCAGGATTAAACCTAACGTTAAGTAAACAACATAGAAAAATTTACAATTCCAATGGTGTGAAATTTAAAATCTATGTTATTTACTTAAATTTATGTATAACCCTTTGAAAATGATTTGATGAAACCAAAAGTAATTTAGGTTCTAGCTTTTTATTTCATTAAATGTTTTATCCATCTGTATTAAATATTGAAAAATTAGAAGAAGTATTAAAGTGATATTAGAGTTAAATCTTAACTTTAATATGTAAACCAAAATATAATATTGATTTCTGTCATCAAAAGCTTCAAGTAAAATATAAATGATCAATGACTGATCTACAATAATTATGATAAATGGAGTGGACAATGACCACCATATAAGCAAGGCCAAGAATAGCATTCAATTGGTTTGTAATGACAATGATAGATATGACATCAGATAAAGAATATTGCATTTTATTAGTCATCTCCTAATATTAAAATGTGAGAATTTATTTTATATTATAAGGAGAATTCATTCTTCACTTTCTGATATTATATATATATATATATATATATATAAAAAAAAAAAATATAGCAGTGATCAGGAGAAATTTTACCACTTAAATGTTTTCGATTGATGATATCTTCCTTAAGGTACTCATTAACGCAGTTTTTAAAGAAATCATTATCTGGCAATTCATTATATAAAGTTCATTTCTTTCCACTTACAATTAGTACAACTGATCAAAATCTTTAATTTTATTGTTATTCATGAAAATTATACAGATAGTCCCCAACCTATGATGGAGTTTGGTTTCAAAGATTTCTGTCGTCTTAAGTTTGAAATGATCAGAAGTCAGAAATGTTCAAAATTTATGGATTTTTCATAACTAAATTTTATTAGGACATTATATATTATTTTAATGAACATAAAAAAAAACAAAACTACAAGAATCAGATATAAAAACAGGACATTTTCCATATATCAGACTACTGGATCTGGGAAACAAACCCAGGTCAATTACTTTGCTAATGGTAGAATTTATCAACGACATCATTGTCATAAATACGAGTTGGTCATAAGTGAAGGGCACCATAAATTAAGAATTACTTGTATATTTATGAAATCTGGCCTTCCAACAACAAAGGAAAAAGGATTCAGCAATTAACATCAAGTTAACTGCCAAAAGACAAAATTTTATATTCGTAGAATTCAAACAAATGATTAAAAAAAAATTTTGCCTGTCAGTAAAAAATGAGATATAAATGAGTAAATAAGAAATGTGAATGGAAAGTGAAATTTGATGAGTGCAAATGAAGATAAATGGTCTTTACTTAATGAACTGTTAGATAATAGCTTCCTTAAAAACTGTGTGAATGAGATCTTAAGACTGTACTATTAACACACAAAAGTTTATACACATTACGACAGTAGAATGAAACAACAGAGAATTGATTCTTTTGAAAGAACTACTGAAAATAATAAGTAAAAATACTATAAAATTGTAATGTAGAATATAATTCAATAGAGATTTGTATGCTAATTCAATGAATTAAGTATCTTGATGGACTTTAAAATGATGAAGTATTTAATAAAAATAAACTGTAGAATTAAGATAACATTATAACCTTAAATAGTTAATTACAAAAATTGCCACTAACTATGATATTTACCAAGGTCAATTTAAAATTTTACTTTTTAAATTACAGTAAAAATATTAAGAACCATTTCTGTATTTTTCATAGATAAACCAATAAGATGTAAAGCAATATCTAAAGAGAACACCTATTTCAGTTATTACTCAATTTGAATACAAGTTATTATGGCAAATTCATACTTCAATATGATAGTGTCATCTAGCTATTTGAGAGAACTTTAATAATTTCCAAAGAATAAGCTATTTCACATATCTTTTTTCATCTCAATACTGTTCTTTGCTGAACTATTCTCTCTTATTTTTTCATTGCATTTGATTTTTGAATTGTCTTGAATTCAACATTTATTACTACAATACAGGAGTTTGAGTTATATAAATCCAACTTATGTAAATTTAACCTTACATAAAATACTTTCAAGTCAAAAATTTTATAAAATTCATCTTTATAATCTAGTGCACAGTACAATACTGCGATTTTATGTTATATTGTAACAATAGTTAAATATCATCGCTGGTAACTTTGATATCAATGCTGAACAGTCAATAGGAAAGTTATATGACCACAGTGACCAAATTGCAGCTCAGGAACCACATGCAGCTCTTTGGTTTCTTCAGTGTGGCTCCCTACTATGAAAGTCAATAGTTAATATGGAGCAAATACCCTATTTAATTTAAAAAAGTAATATATTTGTAATTTGTTTATTTACTGTAAAAACTAGTATGCATCTATACAAAATAAATGCATGTAAAATATATGATAAACAATTTTTGAAACCACTGTTAAGATTATTTAAAAAAATTGATGTGACATTCATTGATCCAGAAAGAAACTGATTGTGGCTCTTCAACTATTTAAGATTCTCCCGCATAACTCGTAGAAATGTGAAGCTTGGCCACCCATTACATACCATAAAAACTGCCATAATATGATGTAATTTATGGTATGTATATCAGAAATTAGTAAATATCTAGCTCATAATGTACTGATGAGGGGCTCTTATGATAGTCCAAAAACGTTTTACAATAATAAACGTTGCGGAAAACATGCTAGTAGTGCTGTTATTGAATCTAGATATTGATTTAGAAGCAAGTCGTTTATAGAAACATGTCAGATATCAGTAATAGTGTAATTTCTGAATTATATATAGTCTATACATATAACATATGTTTTTAATTTTATCATAATATTATGTAAAAATTTATGTAGGTATTTTCAATTTATAAAAAATTTTAGCCTAAATAATATTACTAAAAAATCATATTTAAGATTGGTGAATCCTGCATATCGTCAACAGATATGAGAGGATAATAGTATCTATGGGATTAAAGATCCTTGGAATAAGATAATTAAGGAATTGCAATTTATCAATCTATAAGATATTAAAATACAAATGCAACATAATAATTGATCAAATAAAAAACTAAAAAAATTTAAATTTCTGAATTCTGTAAACTGTTAAAAATTATATAAAATTCTTACATGTATTGATTTAAAAATTCATACCCTGGAAAAACTGTATATATAAAATTATAACTACTAGTATTTAATACTTTTCATCAAAATTAGAACCTATAAGCAATCAGCTGCTAAATTACATTAATTATATGGAAATTCATATAAAATAATAACACAAGTTATGTGATTTTTTTTAAATTTTTCGTTAAATTCAAAGATGGCACGATTCATTCTAGTGAAATATAAGAAATATTATAAGTTGATAAAATTTTAGAAAAGTACTGATTCAGATGAGAACTGTAGCGAGGAGGACCCAAAGGAATAATGTCAATTTTCTTTGTATTAAAAATAGATAATTTATCAGTTTCAAGATTAAAAAAAAAACAAATTTCTGAAAAATATTAGTTATTGCATTATATATAATATTCTTGTGTCTAAAAATTTGTTAAAATTTACCATCTAAGAAACTTAATCCAGCAAAATGTAGTTGAAATGAAACAATATCACAGTGTAGTTGGTTCTGAGAGACTCCAGATAATCACATCATTAAAACAGTTTTTTTTTTTCTATTCCTCCAAAAATATTGATTTTATTCCATTCCTATACTTGTTTTCTATCATATAAAACAATTCTGATACAATTATGTTTGTTTATTTGTTGATTTTTTATTGAACTTAATGTAATCCAATCCAATTTTATTATATAAACAAAGTATCATATTTCAAAATCATAACAAATATTTTGCTGTTGGTCAATCTCTACAATCTTATTATTTTTCTAACATTAGACAGTGTATTCTAGGTAATCAAGAAGCAAAAAGTCATATTCCGGTTTTTTGCTAATGTAGGCATGTCATTGAATTTAGGGGAAAATATAATTGCATTATTATGTAAACAAACTATGAGCTAAATTTGAATCTCTATATCTCAAAATCCCTTAAATATTTTAAACATTTTTTAATTCTAATATATAAAGGAATATGTTTTATTGTTAAGAAATGAAAAATTATTATTTTTCCTGTTAAATTTAACATTTTATTAATTTTTTATAATATGATGCATAATATGCAAATGAGATATAGCTTTAATTTAAAATTATATTTGGAATAATTATTAGATCAAGCCAACCAATCTTAAGCAAAATATTTTTTTATATTTTTAGGTGTGGTTCTGGGAGGGAGCTGATTTTTAGCAAAATTTAGTTTGTGATTACTTTATATATTTAACAGAAATCACCTAATTTCTTTCATTTCCTAATCAATATAGAGCATTTTATCAAAATATGTCTATAACACTGATATATGAATGAAATATTTTTTTTAAAAACTTGATAATGTACAAAGTGGATATGTTCAAAAAAATTAAATATTAGAGAAAATAATAATATATTTCAACAGTCATATATTATACTATCCTTTAAGGTAAAAACAAATTTAAAAAAATATATTAAATATAAAGACAAAAAATTTGTGAGAAAAAATTCATCAAACAAATAAATGTAGTTGTATCTGAGAGACTCCACTGAATTTTTTTCCTCTGAAACCATAAATGCAATGTAAAATATGCTTATTGCAATTAAATCCAATCTGAAAATTCAGAAGGTAAGAATTTTTGAAAATTTTTGCATGACTTTGGAAATTTTTATATAGCACAATAGATAGCATGGAGGCCCTCAGACTCCGATTACATTGTGCTGGGTTAAAATAAAATTTTCAAGATAGAAAAACATCAAATTTTATTAATTAAGAAACATGTTTGATTTCTATGAGTTTTTCTTACTAACTGAATATAAATTAAAAAATTCAAAACAGCTCTTATATTTCCCTATTGCAAGAGTTATCTTAAATTATCTTGAAGTATTTTAGTAGCAGAAAGGTCTTTAGGCTTTTAATGTGGAGATACAAATGGATAAAATTTGAATGAATTTAAATAGAAATACTCATACACATGGATTTTATGAAATGATTCTAAAAAATTTTAAATAATAAAATATAATATACAATATATACTGTAAATTAGTATGCTATTATAGAAATATTTATATGTGAATAATGTTACAATGAGCACCTAAAATAATTTTTTGTTAATCAGATTTTCTATATAATAATAATGAAATGAACCTTTGCTGATTTAGCTAAAGTTTGATATTTTTCTGTAATGCTACTTGAAGATACTTGTTGAAGTTGTTCGGCTTTTGCACTCATTGACTGGATCATTGGTTCAAATGATTCAATATCTGCAACAAGACTCTATAAAAAAAATACATAAATATATATATTTTTATTATTTTTAATATATTTCAATATAATATATAATAAAAATAATATACAGATAGTCCTTAACTTACAATCACATATACTTAAAATGATTATATAATTAGTGAATTCTGTAATTGGTCAATGCAATTCCATGGGTTTGAATCCCTGATCCAATGATCTAATACATAGAAAGTATCTTTTTTTATATCTAGTTCTTATAATTTTGTGTTCCTTATATTTATTAAGATAGTGTATAGTGTCCTAGTAAACATTAGTAGTGAGAAATCCATAAATTTTGGGAATTTACAATTTATGACAACAAGATTAATAAGTCAAGGACTATCTATGTTTCTTTTGAAAAAACAATAAAGTATTTCTATAAAATACTATAACACAAACAATTTTTAATTGTTTTTTAAAAACAAATAATTAAAAGTTCTTCATGTTTAAATGCTTATAAAAATTAAAAATTAGTATTAGGAATATTCAAATGAAAATAATCAATGTATCAATTCTTATAATATAATGAATGATCTATTGCAATAGATATTGATAGTAATACTCAAACAGTTGATGCAATCAGATAATATATTCAAATGATTGTCTTTGGTAAAAGCATTGCAATAAAATCCTTAGAATTGGATTGGCATCAATTTGCATGATTTCATTTCATTAGAAAATTGAAAATAAAAATAAAATATATTTTTAATTCTGTATATGTGTTTGTTTGTTTGTTTGTTTATGTGCATGTATGTAAATCTGCATGTATATTTATATATGTTTGTGTCTGTGGCAGCCATAACTCCTCAGAAAATAAAGTTAGGATCTCAAAAAATCTGACAATAGATTCAGATCAGTATAGATATTGTAATACCTATAATTAAATTGGTATAATCAATATAATCAAAATTAAACCAGAAATTGCAGAAATTTTATAAGTTAAAACAAAAGCATTTAATTAATCATTTAAAATTAATTTCATATATTTTTTCAAATTTCTTTTGCTGTTGTATTCTGAGATAATCAGGAAAGATTTGAATCCATCCAATTAAATCAATGATTTGAAGATGATCCAAAAAATTTTTTCTTCATAAATATTGAGTGACAGGTAATTTTAAATATTTTTTCATACAAATTTCAGAAATGTTATTGATTTTGCCCAATTTAAAATTCAAAACTTAAAATTCAAATAAACAAGCACTAACGCAGTATAGGATAAATCAAAGCAATTTTATTTTAAGCGAACGAGCG
>WUQG02051005.1:0-10314 GCA_011317285.2 Androctonus mauritanicus | reverse complement strand
CCTGACTATATAAACGATAACAAAATACACAGAATTCCTATTAAGTTGGCAGGGACTTTCCAAAAGTGACCATATAAACGGAGTGACCTTATAAGAGAGTGACCATATAACGAGGCCTGACTGTATAACATTTAATTGGTGTAAAATAATAATAATAGTAATACAAATAATTATAAAACAAATATAATAAACATAAACTGATCACAAGTAACAGAATAAAACTAACAAAAGTAACAAATAAAGCTAAACAAAATCTAATCCTAATTAAAATGATAAGTTAATGTGAAACCCATATCCATAAATGTGTATCCATATATATTTATGAGAGAATATTTTTTCTGTTAGTTTCTTTTGTCGAATATTTTCTTTAATTTCTTTGAACTGAAAACAAAAATACTGATGACACAAGACAACAACATTAGTCTAACTAGGACATAAGTGAAAGAGGAGGAGCAATGCAGGAACAAGAGAGAGAGCTAAGAGAGCTCTGTGCTATTAAAATTTTTTTTTATTTTTTCTTTACTTATTTTCTTTAAATTCTTCAATCATATAAAAATAAAGAGAATGTTTGAATTGAAACTAGACTCTTCATTTGTTAAGGGAAATATACAGTGATACCTCAACTTATGAACTTAATTCGTTCTTGCCCATGGTTTGTATCTTGAAACTAGTTTTCCATTTTATCTTATAGGAAATCAATTAATCCATTCCCAGATTTAGAAATTTTGAAAACAATAAAAAATATGCATTTGTGTACAATTATTTTTATTTTTGAAATCTTTAGTTTTACATGCTTTGTATAAAAATCATCTTTCATTAAATAAAAAAAAAATCAATTTTCTTGTGACTGGTTTTGTATTCAGGTTTCAATTTGTTGTCATCAGTTACTTCTTTTCATTTCTTAGGCTTTAATTCACATCAAGAGTTAAAAGTTAGTTAACAAAAAATTCCTTATAATTAGAAATTATTATGTAAATCTTTAATATTATCAAGAATAAGCAGTCTTTATCATATTAACAGTTATATATGCATATTTCAAAAAATAATTTAGACATTTTTATATGAAACTTATAGAAAATATTTTACAAATATAGCATTAAAAAGCATCATGGTTCATATCTTGAGAGTAGGTTCATATCTTGAGAGTAAGTTCATATCTAGAAGCTAAAATGTGATATGAAAAAAGTTCCTATCTTGAAAAGTTTGTATGTAGAGCAGTTTGTAAGTTGCGGTACCACTATATTTTCTTACATCAAATTGTCAGAGAAAACTGTCAGAATAAAGTTAATTTACTTAGATCATGATCTATGATATAAGTCATTGGATCTGCAGCTTTATTTCTCTCTTAGATTTTGTTTATGAGTTGATTTGACAAGTATAACATTCCATTTCCTCTTCCAGTTTAAAAAGTCATTCAAAAACAATAAAGTTTTCCCAGTTAACTTTTCAGCCTTATAATATAAAATGAAATTGTTGTTAAATTTATTGCCTTACAATTAATTTCTAAAAATAAATTTCTAACAAGAAACTGAAATTATTATTTCAAAATCTCAAAAGACTACAAGCACTATCAAGCAATAGAAAACATTTTTTGTTAAAAAACAAAACTTTTTGTTTTTTAACAAAAAATGTTTTCTATTGCTCGATAGTGCTTGTAGTCTTTTGAGATTTGCATGATTGCAGAGCAGTAACCGTTTGTGTTTTAGTCAAGTACTGAAATTATTATGCTATTTAAGCTATTTGTCATATATAATAAAGCATTTTTATGCTTTATTCATGCTTGTTTTATTTATTATTTGAAAATTTCTGAAGATATGAATTAAATAAATCAGTAAATATTTATTCAAATATTTTAGATTTGCTTTATAAAAATTTTTAGATGACTTTTAAACATAATAATTAATCTTTTAATTTATAAATATATATTCTTTAAATAAAATGTCTTATATTATCATTCTACTAACCATGATATGTTCTTCTCTGGCTTTAAGAACTCTTAATCGAGCTTGATTCATCATATTAGAACTCTGGCTGCAATTATCAAAATTATAGAGTCAATATATCTGATTTAAGAATATTTTGATGAGAATAGCAATTTAAATTTAAAAATTTTTAATACTTTTTGTAGAACAATAATAATTACTAAGTATTATAATATAGACAATCCCTGACTAATGTAGATGGATTGTTCCAGGGGAAACTATGTAAATTGAATCTATGCATGTTATAGAGTATTAGTGGGTCACAAAGAATTAGCATTAAAAATAATTATATTAAGGAAGAAGCACATCAGTTGCAAAATAATGCAGTTGCTTACCATCTTGGAGGATCTGAATTCAATTCCTAATCCCACATCTTCAGTTCCTCAGGTACCGATCTAAGTATGTCAGATTTATATAAGTCAAGGATTACCTACATGTATTTGTGAAAAAAGCAAAATTTCTAAAGATTCCAAGGAAAAACTGCTCTCAACGGTAAATGACTATTATAGGAAGAAATAACAGCATAAGTGAGAGGACCTTTTTTTAACTTGTACACAAAACAGGTTTATTAACTAAAGTAAGAGTAGTGCTTTTGGCTTTCTTTAGCCATCTTCAGCTCTTACAGATAAACAATTCTAGAATATCAGAACAAACTTTTGAATACGTTCTTAAACAGTAACATTATAAAACATAGACGTTTCAAGAAATAAAATAAAATAAAAATAAAAGTTAAACATCATAATCTTATCTTAAAATTTGTTAATATGTTTCGTTAACTTTTATTTTTATTTAATTTTATCTTATTTCTTGAAATGTCTATGTTTTATAATGTTACTGTTTAAGAACGTATTCAAAAGTTTGTTCTGATGTTCTAGAATTGCTTATCTGTAAGAGCTGAAGATGGCTAAAGAAAGCCGAAAGCACTACTCTTACTTTAGTTAATAAACTTGTTTTGTGTAAAAGTTAAAAAAAGGTCTGCTCACTTATGCTGTTATTTCTTCCTATAGTAAGCAAAATTTCTTTTTATAAAGTTATAATTCAGATAATAGTTCCCACTTTTTATGTACACAAATGGTTATATAAAATATATCTATTTTTTGTCATTCTGTTATAGACAAATGATTACCTATATATTCAAGTATAATTTGAGAAATTTTAGACATTTTCAAAACAAAACATTAGAGAATAAACTTATATTCAGGTACTCTCAGGTCATTCTACATATGGACAAAATTTATGTTAATAATCTAAGTAAAAACTTTTTTATATATAATACTTTTGAAAGTTATTTCAAAAAAATTGATCAATCATTTACTATTAAAATATCTGTCAATGATAAACAACATGATTTATTTCTCTAAAATACATTAATATAAATATTCCATTCATTTATTATCAAAATTATAGATTAAATAATTTTGCACCTTTTATCCATTTCTTTATGCAAAAATATATAAAATCAAACAATACTATAATCATGCTCTCAAATAAAGTTTTTAATATTGACTTATGCAGGGTCAATAATTTTTTGGCTTATAGATTCCCAAAACTAGGAGTCAAGTTATATTCAAAGTCAATCTGTACTTGAATATATATAGTAATTTGTGATATTCTTAAAATAAGTTTCAAATAACCTCCCCATTCTTATAAACTAAATCTAAGTTATTTTTGTAACTTGAGACCCTTATTCTTATAAGAGCAATATTAAAAATGTAATTCTGTCTTCAAAAATTCATTTAAATATTTTAAAGATAGCAAAATTAACTAAAAAAAAAGAAAATTACATAAATTTTAATAAAGATATGCCTCTAATTATGAACATTCATACTTACAAATAATGAATTTCATTTCAAATTTCACAAAATTTCAAAAACTCTCCAATAATTTTAAGTAATATAATAGCAAAATGTTCTAGCAAAAATATAATTTAAAATCACAAAGTTTGTTAATATATTACAGCAGTACATCAAGATAGTGGCAATTAAACCAAAAATTCCTTGCTTTCTGTTTAGAATTTTTCATTAAAATCTATTAAATAAGAAACTTTTACTTGATCTAATTGTGAAATATATTACAATATACAGTATATAAATTTATTTCATTAATATTTCAATGAATTCATATAATTTTTTAAATTATTATATAATGCAATTTCTTTCAATAAAAATTACATAACTTGTAGTTTTTTATAAATAAATTTTGAAAATTTCAATTGAATTTCTTCATTCATGGATCATTTTGTTCAGAGGCCTTGTCCTATCTAAAAATACCAACTATTTCATTGGATTTATTTTATTGGAATTTTATTTTTTGTGGAACATTTTTTGTGAATTTTATTGGAATTTTTTTATTTGTGGAATTTGATTTTTTTGTAACGTTTTGTTATATATAACGTTACATAACATTATATATATAATGTTTTTTTGCAACGTTTTTATATATATATATAACAATGTTGCAAAAAAAATAAAATTCCAAAAAAGTGCCTACATTAGTAGAAAGAGAACAAAAAAGGCAATCACTGAAAATTTCAAAAGATTTTGATGAAAATTAAGTGAGATTTCACAATTTTCATTTTTATAATTTTTTTGCATATTAATTAGATTTTATTTCAAAAAATAGCAGACATTCAAGGGATTAATATAAATATATCTTAAAATTTAATTGGTTATATTTTACTTCAAGATGGCAGATTAATTGAATATATGTGAAATTTATTTATTCTTTTAATGGCTAGAAGAAAATTCAGTGATTTGACTTATGATGGATTTATCTCAGAATTAAAGATAACTGTTAAAAAATTACTAAATTAAACAAACTAAAATATTTGAAATGGATTTTTGATAATTTATAAAATAGTAAAAATACAGGTAGTCCTTTTAAAGAAACTATCACTGAATTTATCAATAACAATATCATTGATAAATTCAGACATTGGTTAATGTAATTCCATGGGTTTGAATCTCTGACTCGATCTGACATATAGAAAGCTTTCTTTTTTCTGTCTTATAGTCTTGTGTTGATTATGTTTATTAAGACAATATATAATATCCTAGTAAACATCAGTAATAAATTCATAAATTTTGGGCATTTACAATTTATGACCATTCTGATATACAACAGTGGGATTCAAAACTAATCCTACTGTAAGTCAAGGACTATCTGTATATTAAAATCTTACATTTTTTTTTGCATTTCTACTTGTTTATGTTTTCGTTCATATAATTCTGTTATTTTTCTTCTTTGCTCTTGAACTAATTTTCCTTTTTCGATTGTAAATTCTTCATCTGCCTAAAAATGATAAAAGATTCATTATTATAATTTTTATCATCATTTATTAATTTAGCAATTCATCAATAATCTAACAATTATTATTATTCGATGACTTATTTTAATGATCCATCAACTTGAAGATCATATGAGCAAATATATGGCATGTTATCTATTCTGAAAATTTGAGAAAAAAAAAAAAAATGAAGAGAGAGATTTCTACAAAATATTAAATTTTAAAATGGTAACAATTTATTAATATGTCATTGATTATAATATTGTATTAAAATAATTTTTAATATATTTAATTGAAATATACAGTGACCAGAATAGTTGGGAAATGAATTACAACAGATTTGCAACTTCTGCAACTTATGTGGTTTCAGAGATAAGTGGATGTGTAAATCTTTTCATTTTTTGTTGAATTTCCATAAATTTTGAATGAAAAATTCATTAAGCAATTTACTTTTTTGAAAAATATAAACTTATGATCTTAAATTTTAATATATATGCTTAAAATATATTCAAACTTCATTTGATTATTCCATTTACCAATACACCAATCATATATATTCTATTTAAGCGTTGTTGGAGTTATGTAGTTTTGATTCTTGCAGAAATTTTTTGGATGAATTATTTGCATAAGTCAGGGATCTATTGTATTATCCTGGATAATCAATTCTCCAGATAATCTATAAAATATTCAAAAATCAGAAATTATGGACAATATACACTTAATGTTAAAAAATAAATAAATTATACATACAAAATATTCAAATGTTCTATTATTTATTGAAAAAGAAAACAAAATTACTTTATTTGCAGTAACAATTTATTACAATATTTCTAATTTTAATTTGATTCTAACTTTCATTGCTAATTATTTGAGATATAATAAATAAATGAATCTTGGGATTTAAAAATCTTTCAGATAGCAGAGCTAAGGTAAAACTTTGATAGTTAAACATCATTTCTGGATTGCGGATTAACCTCGGTTAATCTACAACCCAGATAATTGGAAGTCCAGTGTACATAAAAGCAATATTATTTATGGTATTTAATTTTTATTTCAATATAAAAAATTTTAGAATTATAAATTAATTTATTATTATATTGTTAATTTTCATAATGTATATAAGTGCACATATCATAAATAAATCATCATATATTATAATATGATATTTATTGAAATAAATTGATAATTTCTTTTATAATTTAAAAAATTTCTAAATCCTGTTCACTATTGAAATAAATATAAAGTCATTTAAACAAAATGCCAGACTTCAAGCATTGAATCATCACAATGCAAAGAAAAACTTGATGGAGAGCAGGATGCAATCATGTAATGATGTGTTGCATTCAGTCACGTTTTTCAATAATATGATTTTATTGAAATGTTTGTTCAGCAGAAAATATCAATGAAATATTTTAAATATTTCATCATTCCTGAATCTCAACAAAAATATTTAACAAAGTTTAAATGATAAAAATTCCGAATCGAAACATGCAATGGAAATTTTTCTGCAACTAATGAGCACACACGATCATTGGAAGCACAAATCTGAATCTGAAATCAGCTGAAAAATAATCATCCAATATTTTCTAAATGACCAGAACTATCTGAAAATGCACAATAAAAATATAGCAATCAGAAACATCAAAGATTGCTATATTTTCATTTAATATTAACTAATGATATGTGCATTAGTAGCAGTCGTGTTTATTTGTTACAAAAGATCAATCCATACATTCTCAATTTTATTTATAAAGCACTCAGTAAATTAATATTTTTGAATTTATTCAAATATGAACATTTATATATATCTGCATATTTTTAGTATAATCGAGAAGAAATAGAAATTTTTAGAAATAAATATGGTACATCTAGCTGCTATCATAGGATGCACTACTAGTGCAAAGAGCAATGGGACTGCTTCATATATTTTCAATTATATCTGTACAGTATCTAATATATAAATATGTGCAAAAAAATATCAATTTATGTACAGTCATACTTATCCAGAATTTTTAACAAAAATATCAAAAGAATCAATAAGATGATATTTGTTAGGAATAAATCTGATGGAATATGTGGCTGGCACAAAGGCACAATAGGAATGCAGCATGACTAAGTCAGTGAATCTTATAATCTCAAAAATTTTTTGATTTTTGATTGGCTCACGTATAAGCTGATCCATTATTCAAAAATTTTTTATGGGAAAAATATTTGGCTTATGCATAAGTATATATATAATAATTATATCATTGCAATAAGAAGAGAATTATGTACAGCATGGATTAGCAGTAAATCAACTTGGTTATTAATGACAATGTACACAATTACATTTGAGATAGAAAGATAATTTTCTTTTTATTATGTAAGAAAACTTTCAAAACTTTTTACATGAATTACAAATGCTCAATATGTGTACTTTTTGTAATTGTAGATATTTATATGACAGTTCATTTCTTGCTATACATGCTCCAGAATATCAATGGAGATGGTTGGAATGGCAGATTTTATACACATCAAGCTCAAACTTTCTGATCATGATGTCACAGATTTAGGTTCCTTCCCTTCTAATTAAAAATTTTTATCCTCAATTTTACCTAAAAAAATTACATAAAATAATAGCAAAAGGAATTATGAGTGTACTTTGTTACATATATTCTTTTATTCCCAAATAAACCTTCAATTGAATATAAATGTTTTAGGACTAACTATATGCCTTACATTTTATATTTTATAAAAAATTGTTTTAATTATATAAATATAAAATCAACCATTTTTACAGCATGACTTTATAGTTTGAATGATGCCACTCCCTGATTGCATTTATCACAAATCTGTTATATTCTCTCTTTCCTAACATTGGGATGTAATTTATGGATACTCCCATATAAATATATATATATATATAAAATTTTAATACCTTTATACCTTAGCATTTAGATTATCAATGATTTACTGAATTATTACATCATTGTACATTATTATTAAATGATAACAACAATTTATTACCTTAATATCAATTTCTTCAGCTTTTTCATAAGCTTCTCTCTCAATAAACGCCATCATATGATTAATCTTAAAAAAACAAGACAAAGGACTTAAAAACACTTAAAAAAATTTAATATATTTTAATGTTTATCAATAAAATTTAGAAAATTAAAACTAAAACTATTTAAAAACAATTGAATTAAAAAATTATGAAGTATATATCAGGTCATCCCATAAATAATGTTTTTACACATGTGAAGAAAAATAAAATTTGCCTGGAACAGATCATTTAATCAGGATAATAAGTGCCCCAAGTACTTACCCACTGTTCAAAAAGTTTTTGAATGCCAGATTTGAAGAAGTCCATGGATTTTGATCCAAAAAATACAGACAGAATTTGGTGCACCTCCTTGATATTTCAAAGTTTTTCTCCCAAAAGATAGTGTTCGAGGCTGCTGTGAAATGGATGGTAATTGGATAGTGCAAGGTCAGGGTATATGCTGGATAGGAAAGTTTTCCCATCCAAACTCTTGCAACTTGGCACAAGTCATTCTGGCCATGTGTAGTTTTACATAGTCACCACATCTTTATGATTAAGAGTGCCACAGAGTTTTCTTGCAAGATAGTGTGCAGATGCTTTAGCTGCTGACAGTAGATATCCACTGTAATGATTTGTTTTGATTCTGTGGAAGAAGCTCATAATGGATTATACCTTGCATATCCACCAAACATTCAGAAAATATTAAGATTGTGGAAAATATTAAGATTTAGTCGCTACTATAGGTAGAATCTGTTTAGGAAGCCACTGATGTTTGTGCTTAATGTTGTGGTATAGGTCCATTTTTCATCTCTTTTAACCATTCTTTTCAAAAACAGTCCCTCTTTTCACAGGAGAGCAAAAAGTGCAAATATCAATATACTGTTGCAGATTTTGTGGTGTGAGCTCAAAGTATTCACTTACCTAGTTTTGACATTTAACGATGGTTCTGTATAACGGTGGTATCTGCCTGTAAATATTAGAATGGGATGAAAAAACTATTGTGGCCAATTTCTTGACTGTTGCCTCTAACAGCAACTCTCAGCACATTATCTAGCTTAACAGGTCAGTATATCCATGAGGTTCTGTTCCCAAACTGGAATCTCTGGAACCATCTTGAATTACTATATGCTCTTAATTAAACTCATACAGCATTCTTTTCTTTTGAAATTATTTTTGATGAAAATTTTCAATAATAAAAAGTATTATATGCTGTTCTTTATAAGTTTCATAATAAGCACTATAATTAGGATAAGTGAAAATTGTTAGTTTTTGATAATTGCCTTATATTGCATCAATACCACCATTCATTATTGTAGTATAACTTATTGCTAACAGTAAAATATTATTTGAAGAAATTTTGCCTTATATTGTAGGAACAATTAGAGATTATTATTATTCAGCATGCTGTTTATAAGAAAATTAACGTAATGATTGAAAATTACTAAGAATGTATTTCAAATTATCAAATATCTGCCTAACAATAAAAACATTTAAATTATGAAATCATTTGAAATGTTATAAGAATGACACATAACAGATGTACACAAATATAATTCATATTCAAGTACTACATCAAAATATGTTACATTTTGGAAACTGTGAATTCTAAGCATAGTTTTTATTTGATTACTTTTTAATACAAATCTTTATTATTTGCAACCTATTTAAAAAAAATATAATTTTAACAATAAAAACTGAAATGTATAAATCTTGTTATATTTTTGCCTTAAAAAGAACTCTAGCTTTAAAGTTTTCTTAGTGCATGTTTGAAATAAATATGAAACACATATATCATAATAATATTTATATAAATGAATCATACTAGATAACACAATCCATATTATAGATAAAAATTATGAATCATTCTTTCTAAAGAATGAACATTTATTATAGTAATGAATATAACCATATCAAATCAGTTAATGTTAATGATGTGAATTTTAGAATATAAACTTGGTAAACACTTTGCTTTAACTACATAATCTTTAAAAAATCAAGCACTATAGCAAAGAAACTCAATT
>WUQG02050994.1:0-10314 GCA_011317285.2 Androctonus mauritanicus | reverse complement strand
AGAGGAGACCAGAGCCAAAATGGACGCCATGGATGTAACAGATCTAATTCATGAAATAATGAACTATATTGGTATCATAATACCTTTGGAGACAAAGCAAGAAAGTGCACAAAACCATGTAACCAACCAAAAAATGACTAAGGCAAAGTGTGGCGATGATGCACATTCTGCACAATTCATCTTATCTGTTTATAGAAGATAAAACGTAATATCAGACGTATGTTATGTTTCAACTGTAAACTTTTTGATAGACACAGAGTCTGATGTCTCAATTATTCTCAATTCATTCGTCAATAGTCAAAGAGAACCCATAATGACTTTATCAGCAGCAAATTCATTAAAAATCAACATATATTCCAAAAATTACTAACATTAGACTTTTGATTAAGATGTGCATTCAAATGGCTTTTCCTAATGCATTGCATTTTATATATACAAATTTGATATGACCTTTGACAAAAATAAATATTAGATCAAGAATCTTGAAGCATTAGATAAACTAAAATTTCAATTATTCATTAAGTTGTTATACTATTTATTGTTTCAAATGGAAAATTGAAGCAGCAATATAATTAATGTAATTTCTAGAAAAGTAATAAATAATTCATATGGTAAATTGTAGATGTCATTACAGATGCGTTCAGCGAGAAAGCAGATCCAATAAGAATTCGTCCGATCGTGGAACTTTTGATTAGGATGTGCATTCAAATGGCTTTTCCTAGTGGGAAACGTTTCAACACCAATATTAGGGATTTCCTAATATTGGTGTTGAGACATCTTAATATCAGTATAGATTTCCTATATCACTTCAACTTAGTACTGTATCTACATCACAAACAACTGGTCGACACCCAAACTCAGTTATGCTCTCAAGAGAAAATGCAAACAACCATTGTACACTCAATCAAACTCATTTCTGGCGACAGCATCTATCATGCACTACTACATGATTTTCCCAGATATAACTAAACCAATGAGTCCAAATCAGGAAATTAAACATAACATTATGCACCACATACTGTAGAAATCACAGGCCCATCAGTCTCAACTTAAACATCGACGATTAGTTCCTGATTGATTAAAAATTGCCAAAGAAGAATTCAAACACATGATTCAATTAGGACACTTATGACCATCTAAAATCGACTATGCTTCTCCACTTCATATGGTTCTGAAAAAATCTGTTTTGATTGGAGACTTATGGGCAATTACAGATCCTTAAATGCTCAAACAATAAAGGACAAATACAGCGTGCCCAATATATTAGATTCAAAGGTAGAATTACATAACAAAA
Organism: Androctonus mauritanicus; assembly: GCA_011317285.2. NCBI lineage: Eukaryota > Metazoa > Arthropoda > Arachnida > Scorpiones > Buthidae > Androctonus > Androctonus mauritanicus. The sequence continues at coordinate 9,020 of WUQG02050994.1, read as the reverse complement.
AGATATTTTTATACATGATCTCATCAAAGCTTATCAGATTCCAATCAATCCAGCAAACGTCCACAAAACAGCTATAACCACACCTTTTGGATTGTTAGAAAGCACCAGAATGCAATTTGGACTTTGTAATGCAGCCTCCACATTTCAACAATTTATTGACAAAGTCACTCATGACTTTCTCTTCACATATGCATTTGCCAATGATATCCATGTAGCTTCTGAAACTCAAGAAGAAAACTTACAACATTTAAAAGTATTATTTGAGTGATTCTGACAATATGTTATAAGCCTCAAACCCTCAAAATGTGTTTTTGGGGATCATCAATAGAATTCTTTGGATACAAATTATTAGCAGCCAGAATTAAACCACTTCCGGATCATGTCCAGACAATACAAAAATTTCCATGACCATCCACGATCGCACAACTACATCAATTTCTTGGTCTATATAATTTCTATAGATGTTTTATTCCTAAAGAAGCATTCATATTATGCCCACTAGAGGAATACCTAACAGGAATCAAGAACAAGAAATTGAATTGACATGCACTATGTGATCAGATTCAATGGACAAAAAGAGTGGAAACAGAATTTAATGAGATGAAAGAAGCACTAGCAAAGGCCACACTCCTCCATCATCCTATTCCTGGTGCTAAATTCAATGTTTTCATCAATGTATCAGATATAGCAGTCAGTAATTCACTAACACAAAGGATCAAAAAAGGATGAGAACCAATTGCCTTCATGTCACAAAAACTAAACTACAGTCAACAGAAATGTTCAACATATGATTGTGAACTTCTAGCAATACACCTAGCAGTAAAACACTTTAAACATATGTTAGAAGGTCAAGAATTTATCATATTTACTGATTAAAAACCACTAACATATGCATTCAATCAAAACTCAGATAAGTGCAGTCCTCGTCAACCCAAACATCTAGATTTCATTTCATGATTTTCCACAGACATCAGACACAATAAGGGAACAGACAACATAGTAGCAGACACCATCTTATGAATCAATCTCAGGAGCTTAGAATCTCGATTTTAATGAGTTTGCTGCAGCCAATCTACAGACAACAAAATAAAAGAGTTGCAGAATGCAAAATACAGGTAACAGAACCTCGCTACAGATAAGTGAAGAATCTTGTCTATTCACTAATGCAAAAATCATTATGACACATCAACAGGGAAATCTCAACCAGTCATTCTGAAATTGTTTCAAAGAATAATCTTTGAACAATTCCACTATCTCTCACATCCAGGTATAATACCTATTACCAAGCTCATCACCTCTAACTACATATGGCTAAGGATGAAATTAAAGAAATGGTCAAGAGCTGCATAGCCTGTCAATGTTCCAAAATTTAAAATCACCAAGATGAACCTTCACCCTACCAGATGCATGTTTTGTGCATGTGCACATTGACATCATCAGACTATTACGACCATCAGACAGCAAACAATATTGCCTCACCATCATCAATTGTTTCACTCACTGACCTGAGGTAAAACCAATTTCTGACATCACTACAGAAACAATTTGCTGAGCACTGTTCTCCGCTTTGGCTGCCCAACAACTATCATAACAGACCAAGGCCATCAATTTGAGTCATCACTCTTCAGAGAATTCACTAACCACCTTGGAACAAATTGCATTTGCACAACAGCTTATTATTCTTGTGCAATGGGCTAGTGGAACATCCATTAAATTTGTTAAACCATCATCAGTCTGTTACTGTCTGCTCATTTACCATATGTCTACTGAATGTCTGGAATATTTTTCTTCCCGCTGCACTAGCATTCATTCTCAGGTTAAACTCATACAGCATATAGGCCTGTATAATGCATTTTGGGATTCCCATCTTTGACCTGCTCTCACTGACATCCTCATTTAACTGTCGGTACTAGCCAGCTACAAGTATCAGTACCAGCCAGCTACAAGAGGAAACACTCACTACACATTACCTTCCTCTTATTTGTCTCACCTTTGAACAAACAGTGTGGGGAGCATGTGCAATTTGACCATGTGAAAATCCAACAGAAGTTTACTAGTTGTCTTAAAAATTGTTCCATGACTGTGAACAAAATGAATTGATAATATAAGTTAGTTGAAGTTCTACTGAAAGTATTATTATAAAATAAAAAAATATATGAGATATATTTTTATATCTTTATATAATTAAAAAAGGACAAAAGCATAGTTCTGCACATAGTTTTATAATGGCAATTTATATGATTTTTATGTTGTACAACACCATAGTGATTTCAAATGATTCTAATAGTAATAAGCAGAGGTAGCTTATGCATAAGTACTGTAGAAATGCAGCACTCTCAATTTTTTTCAATATATAAATATATTTACAGCCAAACTCCAATAAGATGCCCCCTGTTAAGCTGCTACCTTCGCTGACCACCAAGAAATTTGGCAGAATGGATCTTCCCTACATTAATGTAATAGGCAAACCCTAATAAGATGCCATTCACTATTTGCTAATAGAAATGTTTAAACAAATAATCCTTTTGGTATTGTATTTGTCCTTATTAATCCGTCAGGGCATGTAAGGTGATTCACTTCCCAAAATTCATCAGTATTGTATATACAATATTAAAAGCTCTCTGGATTCATTTGTAACCAACAGGTGGGAGAAATGGAGTTAATGGTTAATCATGTGTCTTTTTAAGCCTGGTTCACACCTAGGTTGTAGAAAATTTAAGATCATAAGAACTAGATTGTTTTCAACGTTTATTGTGAACCAAGTAAATAAGGATACTGTACAGACAGCTGTGTACATTGTGTTTTACAGAGAACCCAAAGTAAAAGGCTCAGAACAGCAGATGGATATGTTTTCTATATAGTACTGTACATATATGGTATGTATACTATATTGTAAAGTATACAGTTTTTTAGAAATGTTAAGTTTGTATGCTAAATATAAATGTACTATATTTTATTAAATTTAATAAATTCAGAGTTCATTTTCATTTCTACACTAAATGTGTTTTCGATAAATTGTGAACCTTGATTAGCTGCCAAAATCTTCTCCAAACAGATGGTGGCATCTTATCAAGGTTTGATTGTATTAATTTATTTATATTTGCTTGTAATATTTAATTTTATCATCAACAAACTTATATAATTCTCTTATTTTGTATAAAAGATAATAAAAATCCATCTTGTAACATTTAGTTGGGCAAAGGATGCTAACACCACTGTGTTTACCACAATGTCATATTGCTACTCATGCAAGCATATGCACATCATAGTGAGATGCAAACTATTAGTGTAATGCAGAAGTGTCTGTCACACAGTTCCACTGTTGTTTATATGCAGGTTGCATCAGTAGTAGCATGTTCTTAGTGCTTATTGTGTTTACTCTGACTTTTTAAATATTTGGACATTATAATTAAAGACATTACATTTTGGATTATACTAAACTGTGTAATTTTATCAATAATAAAAAAAAATATTTATTCATGTTTAATTTCTTTTAAATTTTTACCATAATTTTGATATTTTATCTGAATACATTGTATATATTTTACATACTGCAAATATAGTGTATGTGAAAATATATCTATTTACAGTGTATATACATGTATATGCATTAAAATAGTGTATATACATGTATACACTGTAAATACAGTGTTTTACATGTATACACTGTATTTACAGTGTATATATATATATTTTGAAAGTTGCAGCACTCCCATGATTTCAAGTCATGAGTCATGAGCTGTTGCTTGTAATGAGTGGGATATAAGTCAACTAAATTATTTGAAAATGTTGTATGAGGGAACTAAACTTAAACTAATTAAAGATGTAGTAAGAAGGCTTAATGTAGCTTTGGCAACACAAAGGAGTTTTACACTTTTTGCTAAACTCTGTACAGTGATACCTCACAATTCAACACTAATCCATCACTGAACTAGTGTCAAATTGGGTAGGACAATATTTCTCATATAAGACTATGGAAAATAGATTAATTCATTGTGGGATTCCCATCCCACTTCCCCTAACAGGGAGGTGAGAGAGATACACTATATTATTTTCTTTACTATATATATTTTACTATTGTATAACACTCTAAATTACAAAATACACTATTTTATACACAATATATACAACTTTATTAGCTCTTGGATGCTGGAATGAAGTCTTCTTTATCTTGTTCTATCTTTGAATCTATGAAACCAGCTTCAACTGGCTTTAAATTCCTCAGTTTGATCTGAGGTACATCCTGGTGTTTTCTTTTGCAATTTTTTGAAAATTAACTTAGCCTCCTCACAGATCATTGCTTGAGTTACTGGATCTCCTTTCATCTGTCTTTCTCTAATCCAGGTGAGAAGCAGCTTTTCCACCTCTTCATTGATAAAAGATCTATTCTTGTCATAAATCTTCATTGCTTCAGCAGACACTCTAACGTTAACCCATAATCTTTTCTTTCTTTCTTGCAAAAAGTTGCCACAGTTGTCCTAGGAATACACCATACTCTTGAGTTACATCTTAATTGTTCTAATTTCTGCATTTTATTTATAATTTCTTTCTTCTTCTCTATGTTTAATCAAATGTTCTTTTTTTCTGGAATTATTCCTCTGATCAGTTCTCTTTGAACCCATCCTCATATTTCACTCAAAAAAAATAACAACTAAGGATACACAAATTTTATACTTTCTGAAAAATGCAGAATTGAAAATTAACATAAACATGTCCAAATACCAAAGCAGCCCAACAAGAATTGACAAATGACATTGCATAATTCCATGAACATGCATGTGCCAGCCTATGAAATTCAAATGTCAACTTGCAAGGCACCATTTGTATTTGTAAAGTATATCATCCAAATTCTATACTAAAATACTTATTCCAAAATAAAGTAATAGAAATGACAGAGAATTCTTTATTCTGAAACATTCTTAATCATCTACACTAGTATTCTCTAAAGTATGGTATATACACTTTTAGGGATGCTTTAAGAAATTTTCAAAGATATACATTTTTGCTTGTTATATATGTCTGATGTATGGGGTAATAAAGAAATGCATGATTAAAAACTTTGAAAGACTACTAGTTTACACAATCATCATCAGCATATCTTTTGTATGCTGTTGATGATCTTATAAATGATTAAAAACATTTCAAAATAAAGAATTTTTTATCATTTCTATAACTTTACTGTCATTTTGAAGTACATAAATTATAATGATTTAGTATATATAATTTTTACAAACAATTATTCATCATCAATTGTTTATTTTTTGCATCTTATTGATAATCAAATAGTTAAACTGTATGGTTGTGAAATAAATAATTTTAAGACATTTTCTTAAAGTTATTTGGATTCATAGAAAAGAATGTATCATATTAATATAATTAGATTCCAAAACACAAAAATAAATGGATGACAAACATTTGTTTATACTGTTTATTGAAACTATTGGAAAATATCATATTTTTTTATAATTTTAATACTGCATATTATTTTTATATATTTCCTATTTGTATAATCATATTATGATATATACATACAAATATAGCACATATTCAGAGAGAGAAATCCACAGAGCTAGAAGGATTAGAGTTCTTCCAAATGCACTACAAAAATATTTAATACAATATAGGTTTCCTTGATTTATGAAAGAAACTGTGACTGTAAAGCTGTTAGGTGAGAATCATAAACTGAAAACTCACTTCCCATTAATTCTAATGAAAAAACTTCCAATCGAGAAAATTACCAGAAAGTCACTGCCATTTACTAATTGATATTAAAGCATTCCAAAGATGTTAATATAAATATGTATATAGTACTATAATACAATTGTTTATGATAATTTAATCAATTACTTGAAAAGTTAATACTGTCAAATTTACATATGGATTAAAAATATTTTATAATAGATTTAAGATCTGGAATAATGATCAGTTATTGTTTTATGAAGTTAAATAGTTTTATATATTTGCAAAAAAGTTTGAAAACTGCAGTAAGTAAATTACGAATACTGTATTTATATTATTGGTATATACAAACCACAGGATTTGATATCAGTCTTCTGATGAAAGTGAATTTGTCTTAAAAGACAATTGTATAAACACATAAACAGTAAATTTAAAATGAAAATATATCTGATAAAATCAGTGAAGAGAATAAACAAGTAAATCATAAAAAAAATCATTTATTTTATTGAAGAACTGGTGATAAACATCCGAATAACAAAATTTTTTTACTAAAACAATTTGACGAATCAGTGTGCTAGAAAAATTTATTAAGATATGAATTAGAGATTATAAATTATTATATAGAACAAAATACAATTATTGATTTTAAAAACAAATTACAGTGGATAATTAATCGATGATCAAATAATTTCTTTACATAAGCGAAAATTATATTCGCAAATCGAAAAAAAGTGATATAAATTTATGCTGTTTGTTAAATCGATAATTCATAAACAGAATATTGTACTTTATTCATTAATTGAGGAATACCATCGATGGGAATATCTATATCAATGGTGCAGCTGGGGGATGCAAAGAACAATTACACCTCCTGCTACTAATATTTGCAGCCATTGATATACGGTACATCCTTGTTTGCGGCCTAGTATGATTTGTTCAGTGATTATTATTTAGATTGGTATTAAATCATTCATGGTGTAAACCAATTATAATTAATTAAATATATATATATCGTATAAGATTTTGCATTTCAGTTTTATTCAAACAATATTTGATATTAATTTTTTTAGTTGCGCCTCCTTGTTAAATTTCTGGCTGCGTCACTAACCTATACAGTAGGCCCTATTTGTTTTTTATATAGAATATAGTAAAATATAATTATTAGATTAATCTAATAATTAAAATATCGTATATGTTTTAATGAAATTTTATATTTTCCAAAATTTTTCTGGATCCATGAATATATGTAATATCAGATTATATTTTTAATAATCTCATATGATATCAGTGGCCATTGTAGTGATATATACTGTACTTTGTATTTAATTTTTTATTTCAGTTTACTTATATGATGGTATACGATTAATTAGAAATATTAAAAGAATGTTTATTTGTATATATCTATTTGTTTACGTGAATAACTTGTAAATATATTTCCGATGGATTTTGTAAACTATCGTCGGTTAACAGAAGAGTAGAATAGACTCGCAGAAATTAAGAAAGCAATTTTATTATAAGTTTTGCATCGATATGTATATACATCGATGGGGTTCTGTATAAATAATAAAGTTGTTTTCTTAATTTTTATTTATCTGTTACGGTTTATGAGATAGAATTTGCAAGTGACCTCATTTGCATAATCAGCTCATTTGAAGGTCACCATCAGGTAGCCCACCCATGACTTCCTTGACAACAGATCTTTGAAATCTATAGTTATCAAGTTATTTGGAAGGGTAAAAACTTTTCTTTCACCCTATATTTACAGACTGTTCACGTGATCAAATAATTAAATATTTTCTTATTCTATATAATCAATACTGCGCCAAACGGGGAGTGTAAGGTTACACAGCATTCCGGCATCAGGATTAGAGAAAGTGTAAAACCCGGGTAAAATATATTCATAAAAATATCAAGAATATTTACAGTGGCGGAACTTAAAATTTTTGGCCCCTCCGCAAAATTTTATTCGGAACCCTATCACAAAAAAATTTTTTTATCTAGGTATATTTTATTAGAAAATAACAAAAAAGAACAAAATTTCATTTAAAACACAATTGAAAATTATCAAAGAAAATATACCGTATTTATTCGAATCTAAGCCGCCATCGATTCCAAGCCGCACCCCAAATTCTCAACACGTTTTTGTGAAAAAATAACAAATAGTGTAAAAAGGTTTATCGATATCCGATATTTACGAAATTAAAAAAATTTTAAAATGAGAACTAATAAGAAGTGAATAATTAATTTATTTTACCAGTATTAAAAACGTCAGTATCATGTTCCGAAAATGATTCGTCACAGCTAACTTCAGAACTGGTGCCGGCATCGCCATTTTCCTACACGATGTCATTTTCCATGCCATCCAATGCATTTGTTATGCAACATTTTTTAAAAGAATGTATTACAGTCTCTCTGCAAACTTTTTTCTAGGAATGTGATGAGTCATTGATGCAGGTGGTGAGAATGGACGACTACATTTTTCATTTCAAAGGGGTGAAAAGCATGTGCGGCTTAGAATCGAAGGCGGAATTTTTTGCCTTCGATTCTAAGCCGCATCCGCTTTTCAGTATCATTAATATTGGAAAAAAGTGCTGCTTAGATTTGAATAAATACAGTATATGTCCATAGCAGTCAAAGGATTAATTAAAAAATGTTTATTTATTTATAAATGTTACTTATTTTATTTATACATACAAGCTATATTTTGAGTAATCATACAAAAAATATTCAATCAGTCCCCACACTAACTGAATCCTAGCCCTGGCTATGTTACATGGCATCTAGCATTTATAATATAACTGGATCAGAATTTTATTATTCAAATATAATATAGTGATAAAAGTTGAAATTTAACGAATCTTTGAAATACTATACTTCATTAGATTATTGACATAATCTAATGAAGTATAGTATTTCAAAGTCAAAACCATCTGCTGATTGTATTTAAACAATTGTTAATTTATATTAAAGGCATTTAACTAAAACTAACACATTATCCATTGTCAGCATATTGTTTGTTTTCTACAAGTAACTTTTTAGATATTTTTGGGCTCATATTATTTTCTTTCCTATTAAATTAATCTATAACCACGAAAAGGAAATTAAACATTTATGGCAAATGATTGAATTGATTAACTTTTAGCATAGCATAGCAATTTTTTCAGAATATCTGCATAAAATCTATTCACCAGATCCAATATTTATTGAAAAATAAGATAATAAGATATTTTAAATAAGAGGGCATTCAAGTATTACATAAGCATTTTAAGAAGAGGGAAGAATAAAGAAATATTTATGTGGGGACGAGGATTTTCACCAATCCTTACATACGATTTAAAATA
>WUQG02050983.1:0-10315 GCA_011317285.2 Androctonus mauritanicus | reverse complement strand
ACTTCCTCAAAAAGGGTACGCAACATGATTCGGGTTAGAATTGAAAACGAACGCAAATGACGCGCACGTGACGAGTGATAATAATCAAAAAAGAGCTTAAAATTTCTTGTGACAACGAAATCCGTATATATATATATATATATATATATATATATATATATATATATATATATATATATATATACTATTTTCATAGTATATATATATATATATATATATACTATTTTCCTACTCCAGTAATGATGGTGCTTTCTTAAAATTTTTATGCGATTTAAAGGAGAATATTAAAAGAAAAAAAACGAGAAATTTAACAAATAAATTTCTCGTTTTTTTTTCTCCCACAAGAGGAAGTGATATTTAATATAAGTGATAACATTCCAAATCGTATTAAATTTTATGATTTTATTACCATAATAGTAAAATTAATAAGTAATAAGCACATCTTACAACAGCATATTATGCTATCAACGTTGGTTGCACTATTCGAAGCTAGTATAATAAATTTAGACTCAGGCTAATATATATTAGAACTTTATTACTGAGATAGATTATTGCTACACTAGCACACCAACTAAATTAGATTACTGCTAGACAAGCAGACTTGCGGATAGTTACAAACGTTTACTTCTCTACCTATGCACAAAACTAAAAAATATATTAATTTTAATATATTTTTATTGCGAACATTTGTAAATTTATCTACAAAAATTTTTATTAATAATCAAGTATAAATTCGCGTTTTTTTTTTTTTTTTTTTTTATCTTGTAAGCGAACTCGCCCGAAGACGAAGAAGCCTACTATAAAATTTTTCAGTAAATTAATTTTAAGAGAATTACGTTATATATATATAATCCAATACCCGTATCGTTAAAAATAAAAAACTCAATTAAATTCAAGACTTCGGCAGTTTATTTTAGAAAATAATTTTCGAAAGTACGACTAAGTTTGTTGTACTTTTTTTATTTTTATCTTATCGAAAAAAAAAAAAAAAAAAACATTCTCGTTGCTTTTCTGAAAGGTAACATTGATGGTGTAATGCATCAGAAATTGGCATTCGCAATTTGGATAGGGAACACGGTCAATCTCTGATCGTTTTTCTCTAGTTGTGATTCTATCTCTAAGAAGTTGTACTCCACATTTCTTTTCAATTTCGTCGTCTTTCTAACCGATTTCATTTCGTGTAATTTCTGAGAACTTGAATCTACTATATATATATATTTTTTCCTGTTGCACTTCCATTACGTACATCCTGCTAGTCTCGCTAAAATTATCGATTAATTCCCCTTATATATATATATAAGCGTAATATTTTATCTTTTTTAATAACAAATTAATCTTAGAAACGACAATAATGGGACATTTAGAATGACATATTGACAGTAGCTGGCGAGAGAGAAAATTATTGGAGTGGAGTAATGAAAAAAGCGTATAACATAGTCATAATTTTACTTTTACGATCAAATAGAATTTAAGTACGCAACCGAATTCTAACATTTAACGAACTTGACATTCTGATATTATTTTTATTTTTCTTTCTTTTCGTGCTATTCGATACGTATTTTTATTTTTATTTTTCTTTCTTTTCGTGCTATTCGATACGTACAAGGGGACAATTAAAATATTTAAAACTTTTGAAAACGGATACTCATCCGAGTAAAGGTATTTTTAATTAATCTTAATATTACGATTTATCGATTAAAATTAAAAATAGAATTTTAATGAGTTCGTTTATATTATATTTAATAAAGTGGGTGTACATATATATACACACGGATTTTAGAACTCTTCGCTTCTTAAAACTTCTTAAGATTTCCGAGTACTTTTAATCATTTTCGCTATATTTCTGTGATAATTTAAAGGAGGTATGCTTCTCCTTTCAGCTAATAATTAAAATAAGTTTCTCTTGTCGGGACTCGAAGTGAATTGGCCACTTAAGATAATTAGTCAGCTGATGATGATATATCAAATTTTTATCTTCCAAATTTTGATTATTGATCACACTCTTCTTGTAAATCTAGTGTTAAATTTCTAATCCATTTTTATCTGATTCTGTTTTAGATAGTCGACGGTTTTTTTTTTTTTTCCTTAATATTCATAATAGATATCTTGCGACGTTTATACGAATTTAAAAAATGGTCTCCTAAGAAAAATAACAAGTGAATAAGTTTAGAAAAACAGAAAAAAAAGATTTTAAATCGTAGATTTGGTGTATGTACTGTACCCGATTTCACGACTCGTACTAACATCTCTATTCTAGCCATTTCGGTGATTGAAAGCACTTCAGTCAACGGATCACGTTTTCTTCTGCAAAAAGCAATACTAAGTGAAATATACGTTACAGAACAGTGCAAGAAAACGTAGGTGACATTTTGGAACACTTATTGGATCAAACTCTGCTTCTTAGTAATGCGAAACTACTATAAACTTATAACTATTTTGTTTACATTGAATAATAAATTTCGATTAAGCTAGAATTTTTATTAATAATACAGTAAAGTTTGATCATGTTAAAAAACAATAATAAAGATTGCTATTATTAATAATAAAGTAACATTTTGATCAGCTTAAAAAGAAAGTTTGTTTTTTAAGTTCGATTTGGCTTTGACAATAAACAGATCACAAGTAGGTTATGCGTTATTCGAGCTTACAACTACGTTACCCATGTTACACGCTAGACGACTCAAACAAAAATCCACATCTCGATAAATCATCTTTTTGTTCTTATAGTAGAAAGAATTTTTTAACAGTTTAGAAAATGCTCAAATAATGCGATGATGTCTACGCATAGCAAAGTTTGTATGCATTACTCTTTAAATTTTACAGAAAGTATCACGAACCAGGATTTAAAAAATCTAAATGCAACAAGTTTCATCCTATTTTAAAGTTATTTTAGAGAAAATAAAGCATTTTTGAGATCAAACAAATAGCAAAACAATATTATCTCAATGCTCATAATGTATATAATACGAACAGGTTAACCAACTGAAGGGGAACAACAGCATTATTTGGCCTGTGTCCTGGATTAAAAGAGCCCAAAAATTTATTATTTCATGTGAAAATCATGCTATGAAAGTGATTCAAAAATTTAATCGGTGAAAGTCTGTTTTTAAATTGTTTTATTGCTTTTATTCATATATTTTTATAGCTTTCAGAGTGAGAAGAGGTCATATCACTTATCTTACGCCCCGATTGTTGTATTCAGGATCTTTTGCTGATTTGATTTGCACTTAAAGCAAAGTAAAACAACAATATGTTCAACAAACACACATATTTTAATTAATCTAACATATAGATTAATGAAAAACATTTTTTAAACAGTAATAACAATGTTATTTTTTATTTTAAACCATTCAAAACAATTTATTTTAAGCGCTAAAATAATAATAAAATGAAAAATTTCTACTTTAATATTTTTCACATCATACAGTATATAACAAAAAATTATTTATAGGAAAAAATAGTAAACGAGATTTCAATAATTAAAATAATACTTTGCATATATTATGAACATCGACGCCATGTTCTTTATGTTTTTGTAGCTTTAACTTTTTTTTTATAATTTTTATAGATTCGTATCCATACAAATGTTCGTTTTATGGTAATAAAAATACGAGTTTGTTTTACTAAATCTTCCGTTACAAAGAAGACCTTAAAGCAAAAATTCCACAAAAATATCTCAAAACTAGAAATCTCGATATGTAGATATATTTTTTTCTTTTAATTTATGACTTTGAATTAACATAAGAATGTAACTGCATTCGACCATATTTTAACGGATAAATCTTTAAAAATCTCTAAAAATCTCTTAAATTCTAAGTTACGGAAACTGTATCGACTTTAAATAAGAATATATAAAGAGTGAGCAATTAACTAGCAGACCTCAGAGCTCTGACCTCATATATCACACCAAACATTCTATCCAGACGTCTTTCTTGTCGATATTAGTTGGTGTTCGAAATAAATGACTTTAGTTTTACTAAAGTATTGAAAATGAATTTTTCTTTAGCTATATTTTTAATGTCAGGTCATCACCTATGCTCTCACTCTATGCAGTTCATGCAACAAAAACAAAGTTAACAAAATATATCAAAAAATTAAAAAAAAAAAATGGTTTCTCAATTACTTCATCGTCTAGTAATATTAATCACCCAGAAAAGACAATTATTAAATTCCATATTTTTAAATATTCCCCATGAATATTCTATTGATATATATTTTTTTATATATGATACTGTGTCTACACAACTATATTTTACCATATAAATTTATTTTAAACCATAAATTTGGATATAATTACTGTTTAAAAATTTTAAAGAATTTCTTACTTGTAAAGTAATAGCTGTTAGAAAAATTTTTAAAAGTTTGCAAAAATCTTAAAAAGTTATGCGAATAAAAGTTTGTAAAAGGAGTTCGTGTAACTTTAAGAGTGTATAAATTATTTATAAAACACGATCTTCAAAGTTTTAAACTATAAATCTTTTAAAACATGCAAAAAAAATTTTTATTAGTAGAATAACATAAATAAATATTTGAGTAAGCGAAAATTATTTTTTTAAAAGTATCATAATTGTTTTTCTTTTTTTTCTACTCTTCTTTTTATAAATTTCTACGTTATTTTTAAATATTTTATTTAAAAATAATCAACTCGTAAATAAGAGTTTTTAAGAGGAGAAAGTAAATTAATAGTTTAAATATATTTTCGGGTGTGAAAATCGTATAAAATATAAAAATTTTATACATTTTAAATTTATGTATGTGTATAATACTAGACTGATTTTTTTAAATATTTTATGATTTTCTTCTGTAAATAACGAAAAATTCGTCTTACAACTTATAAATGTCTTCATTACTCCGACTGAAGAATACATTATTCAACGATTTAGAAATAATTAATTATTCAAGTTTTTATTATTTTTAAATAAAAAAATAATCTGAATAAAATAAATTTTATTATTTTATTTAAAATTTTCATTAAATATTAAATATTTTGAATAATCGATAAGCAAAGTTTCGATTCCGATAAATAATCGAAAGAAGAAAATTTTAATTAATCGGCGATATATGAAGGCATCGATTTTTAAAATTCCCTTCCCCCTATTGAAACAACTGAAAATATAAATTTGATTTTTTAGATATTTTAAAATTTATGCCAGTTTCTGATGGATTCTACTTTAATTGAATGGTCGAAAGTTGAATGTTGTACTTTGTATATATATTTAATTGTTAAATAAAACGAAAAAAATGATATACTGTATATTTAATTCCTAGAAACCATTGGATGGAAAATAATTTCGAAATTCGTGCAGTTTGTTGTTATGATTAGAGCACAGGATCTAGTGTAGAAGCAAGAGAAACATGAATGATATTGCAATACAGATGAGGATGGAATTACCAAGAAAATCTCTTTTCGGATTAGAATCTTATAAAAGTGAAATTTTGAAGATAAGCCAACTTCCTTCGTCTTTCTAACAATAACATAAAAAAACAATTGATAATTATTAAGGATACAGGAGACATACAATGATTAATTTATGATTTATTACAGTTGTAATTATTACGGTATTAAAAAATTGAATAGGCTATCGAATTAAAAATACAAAAAGAATCAAACCAAAGATGACTTGGCAGAAGACAATAAAAAAAGAGAGTGAAAAGCTAGACTATGTATAACAATTACGGTACATTACGGCCATGCCGCCTCTGTTCATTAAGATGACAAGAAAGAACCGCATAGTGACAGCTATCCAACAGAATAATCGAATTGCTATCTCCGACTATGTTTGTCGAACCAAAGATCTGTCAAACTATAGAAATCTCTTAATGCAAATTACACATTTCCAAGAGAGGAAATAAAATTTTCCGAATTTGGTAAAAGAATAGACGAGCATCCAAGAAAAATGGCAGCTGACGGTCTGAGTAATAAATACTGTCCTCTTTCGTCATCCCCTTTTCTGACCCCGCTATAACCAAATTTAGCTTGGAGCAACGTAGAAGAGGTAAACATGGTAATTGGTTTACTTGTCTTTTCCTAGGTGCTGTTATTCCAGTAAGTTTGCGATAAATTTTATCCGGGATAACGATCGCTGTTTTGCTCCAATCAATATTTCATACTTTTACCAAATAAACTTGTTTTGCTTGTGTTACATTTCTTATTTTATGATGACGTATGCGAATCGAATTAAAAATAAATTCAATTTTCTATATGTAATAGGTGAGGGTTTTATGGTTCCGCTTTGAAAACTGCCCTATCCGAAAATTCGTTTTACTTAATACTCCATACATTCTTTTCTTTTGAATTACAAAGGAAAAAGTTTAAACTCTGACATATAAACCTAATTATTAGAAATAACTTTTCGCTATGCTGAAAATGCACCTAAACTGTAAGACCGTGATTTTCTAGCATAGTAAAATGTTCAAATTATGTTACAAAAACACTTACGAAAAAAAATAATAACAAGATATACAGTATTGATATTTGTCAAGGGGTATCGGCACTTATCGGAACTTAACTTCAGTCTTGTAAACCTGACTTTGTACAGTTAACTTAATTGGTAGTTCGGTATCCAGGTAAGAGATAGATAAACACGACCAAAAGCGAAGTCGTACCTTGGGAAATAGGACACTTGTTCAGAGAATTTGAGCCGAGGACCGAGTTGATTGAAAGACTTCCAAGTGGTATAGGAAAGAGAGGGCCACTTTGTGGGATTGAGCAAAACAAGTTCGTGTTGACGATAGGGACTGAAGTGGTTAGACTAATTCAAACAAAGACCACCATACTCATCATCCAGTGAAGCTAGTCGATCTATACTTACTCATAAAGTAAATAAAAAAGAAAGCAGTCAAATGAAGCTTCAAACTACATGTAAACTTTCTGGAAAGTATTGCATGCCCAGAATCTTTATTTTTGGCTGATTTTTCTGTGTAATTGTTAACAAACGTACAATAGAATGTAAACTATAACATATTAACATATATAATACGCAACATTAGATTAATGTCTCGCAGAGTTTAATTTAATTAAACTTAAACGAGACAACTGGCACAGTTAGCATGTAAATATATTCTTGCTTGTAACCGTTTCTTTTCATAGAACTTTGGCTACTGAATATTTAACTATTTGACTAATTTCTCACAGTTAAAACTGAGTCGATAGAAAAGGACAATGCAGACTTTCACGGACCGATATTCAAAACCAAATTGAATGATCTACTAGTGAGAACAACCCGTTGTTTCGAATGAATAAATTAATCAGCATCTTACGAGCGTTAATCCTTTCATTCCTATTTCAATTGATCGAAAATTAGAAGTTGAAATTTTCTAAAAGATAATCCATTGTATTTATACAACGTAAAACTTATAACAGTTCGGAAAGTGTGACGTTAGCAATGATATTATTTAATTACACAAAAGTAACAATAAGAAAAATCAGTGTAGTAACAGTAGAAGGCAGGAGAGACAGTGAGAATAGTGCAATTAATTCTCTTACCAGCCGATATTTACCCTTTATTAAGGAAGAAATTAGAATTGACTATCGCTTCCCCACTCGAGGGAACTATATTGGACGTACATTTAATTAAAATTCTGTTAATTGACACCGAACACGAAATTGGATTTTCCTTGCATCTCTCATAAAGTCTCATTCTTCTCTCGAATATCCCATCTTTGTTGCACACTTCTTTACAATCTTTATCAGTTTATTATGATCAATCAATCCACATGGAATCCACATGTAATAATAACCTTCTTTATATGTGCCATATTTAAAAAGAAAAATGAGTTACAAGCTGTTTATAATGATTCATCCCAAGCGCGCTTCCGTTTTAACGTAACACGTTAAGTATTCCTGATTATATAAATGTAAAAAATAATTAGAAATAGAAGAAAATCGTTTGATATATCAGCAAAAATAGTATATGATTTTTTAATATACCATAATCAAAATACAGTGCCAGTTATTAATATCGTGCGAGTAATAACGCCATTTACAATTAAAGTTTGCATTTCTTTGTCATTATTGAATTTAAAATTCAGAAGAGTCTTTCATAATGTAAGCTCATTCTTTTCCAATTAGATCATCAAACAAAAATTCCGTTGAACATCTTATTATTAGTTTCTCAAGCAATTATATTGAATTTGTTTTCTATTCTTGGCATATTTTCTACAGAAAACTTTAATTCGATCCGATAAGAAAAATTTTTCTTTTTTTTTTCTATATTTCTGTTTTGATATTTAATTGAATAATATCTAATAATTAACATTATTAAGTTTATAATAAGTTTTATTTTAAATATTAATAACGATAACTTTTACAGATGAATGTTTAATGTACTGCGAAGTTTATTATGCAATTTTTCTTTAATTAAATTATGATAAGCAAGAATAAAATTTTCTGTAAACTTCTTTTAACTCTATCATCAAGTCATCTGCAACATCTGTGCTATTTTAAACGTTATATACATTATTTAAACATATTCGCCACTGGAGAATAAGATATTCACTGCATTATATAAAGCTTAATTTATTATTTGCTAATGGATTTTGGACGATAAACAATTTTAGACGCATCCAGTGCATGATATACTTTATATCTTATCAGTGCAGTAATGTAATTTGTTATCTTTAAACTCTCTATGCTTAAATTTTATTCATTTTCAGAATTTGGCTATTAGACATTCATAGCAAAAGAATGATCTTTGGCTAGTATATATGATTTAAAAATTATTGCTTAAAAGTTTTGATAATGTAACAAGTTGTATCTTTATTGATCTATCCGTTCTATCTCGTCATTTCTGAAGCATTTCTCACCTAAATGAAGTTTTATCATTCCTACCTCATATCTTAACATCACATACTACATAACATATCGACTTTCTTCGTCCTCTTGAGATTTCTTTGCTCCTCAGGAGCCCACAGTTTGGGAGACATGAACCAGCTAAATAAATTAGTCCAACTGATTAAGACATATGATAAATGATGACTTGGGCGCTTCCTTAACAAGCCAGATTTATAGCCTACCATTCCGAAATGGAGAATTATACAATGTGTCCATGGTTGTCCACAGAACCAGATGCTATATAATTTTTTTTTTTTATCACGGTGTCAGATTTATGTCCGTCTCACAGAGATGCGTGACATAATAGGACAAGGTCGCATACCAGACTCCGATATAGCACGCCGGAACCACGACATTATAAATCCTTGTAAATTCGATAGATTCTATCCAACAAAATGTAATATCGATGTCACGAATATCTCATCCTCCTGCTGAGCCAACGTTGTTTGATGCGACCTTCACTGTCCGCTACATGCTAATAAATATTTCCCACTTGTGATACAGGCTATTATTAAGAAGGAATCGTGATTCACTCAAAAACAACCTGTAAATTATATATGCATTTGGTAATACTTCACACCGCATCGCTGACTCGGGTTATAGATGTATCGACAAGTAGAATTACTGTACGAAAGGACGTTGACTTAATGTGATTTCTTCTTCTTCGACATGTGAACCTGTGCAAAAATGCAGCGCCTCAAAAAAAAGAAGAAAAAGAGGAAGAAGAAGCTACAGAAAATAAAGATACGCACATACAATTGCTAAAGCAGAACTCACAAAACTTGTTTTACACAGAATTTTCGAATCTCCGAATTCGTTTCATCAACGATTTATTTTCGCTGCTCGTTCACGTTTATTAGATAATTTGACTTTACGTAATATTTAATAACAAAAATTAAATTTTTTTGGTCTGTAAATTTAAGTAAATTGCTTTGCATTGGTTTTAATTACAACCATAATAAAAATTACGCAATGTGTAAAATAAGGCGATAAATTTTTAGTTTATTTATAACTAGGAAGTGTTTGTGCGTGTATGTATTTATATATACTGTATGTGTGTATTAATTTTTCTAATATAAAAATTTAATTAATGAATTGTCATATTTAAGTTTGAACTTTGTTTAAGCATCTTTGTTGTCCTTTCGTTGTAACCTGGTTTCATGTAACGCTGCGCCATGACAGATTTATATAGGGGTATTATAGGTGGGCTGTACGTTTTATTGCGACTGTTTACGATCTCATCCAAGATCATATAATTACAACCAGAGTGTAATTAAAGTTGTCTCTACATCTAGCACAATGCTAGTTGAGGTCATACCTGATGATTACCTATGGCCTGATAAAGTGCCCAATTTGTGTCATTTAGACGTATTGTTCGCAGGAGAGAGGAAACAAAAACTCTTTAAGGCGTTTATTTTGTCTAACTAGACGTTTTAAATCGCGAATTTAACAAAGTTTATGTCGGAGAAGAAAAAAATCATT
>WUQG02050972.1:0-10315 GCA_011317285.2 Androctonus mauritanicus | reverse complement strand
CCGATGCTGCATATAATGGTGAAATTTCTCCAGGTATGTAAAATATAGTAAATTTTAAAAGCAATTTTAATGATGATGAGTTAAAAACTTTTAAGAATGTGATGACATTGCCTCGGGTTGTTAGCTACCTAACAGATGCTTAACTGCCCACAATCGACTGATTAAACTTGATGGTGGTCTAATGGATGTTAAGCGATAATGGATGTAGGTGCAATGCTTTGACTTCTTAACCAAGTCTCTAACCATTTGTTAAGACTTAACTGACATTGGTGCAACTGGCCATAAAACTCTCTAATAAAATTTGAATTTAATATATTATGAATATCTTAAACTAAGATTTTTATATAAATTTAACTTTTAAAGAATTAAATAAGTTATCCTGTTATGAGTTGTTCTAAACATTTAAAAATTTTTTTTTTCAAAATCTTTTAATATTCTTATTATAGGCATTGGTTTTGGGACCAACACGGGAACTAGTGCAACAAATTTATGAAGTGGCATATAAATTTTTACCTGATTCTAACCTGTACAGTGCATGCATTTTTGGTGGTGCTGGAAGAGGACCACAACTTCGTTCTTTGGAAAGGGGTAAGAATATTATACAATGTTTTTATTTTGACAGTCATTGAAAAAGCTATGTTATGTTGAATAATTTTTCTTAATTTTCAATAAAAACAATTACAGGCAATTCCTGATTTTATAAGTTAATTTGGTCATGGAGTTCCATTGTCAAGTAAGAACTTGTAAACCAGGAATTAATTTCCCATAGATTTAATGTTAAAAATCAGTTCTCTTCTCAATCATGAAATTTAACTACAATAATAATAATTCATCAAAATCAATAGCTTAACTCACTGAGGCTTGTGATTTTATTTTATTTTTTTTTAAATAAATCTAATTAAAATGCAAAAAAATATTAAAATTATAAAATCTATCATAATTTCTATCAAAACTTTTTGAAATTTTTTTATAATTTGTTTTTTATTCTCATTGTATGGATGTAAATTTTTTAAATTTTATTTCTTTCATAACTTCTTATTCATTACATGATATTGGAAAAAACATGGTTTTTTTATGAGATTTTAGTCACTCAAAAAAATGTGTTATTTTTTCATAGTAACAAGCCTATGAATGAAGAAAATTAGATTTTTAAAAATTACAGATAATGAAAATTTACATAATATTTCTTTAAGTTAATTAGTCAAAATGTAACATAAATTTATTAAAATATTGTCTTTTTTTTTGATAAAATATATTTTGTTTTTCCTTCATTTCACTAATTTTAATTTTTCTAAATTTTTGAATTAATATTGAATATGAGAATTATCTGCTCTTGTACATAAACAATTATAACATTTTCTGCTTTACTTTAATTGGCCTGCAGATGCTTTGTTGACACCCAATACCACATCCATTGCAGTAAAGTAGGCTTAGCTGCGATTTCCTGTGAAATGACTGGCTGCCATAAAACAAAAGTGCCACATTCCTTTTTATAGCTTGAGGTTGTGAACATTAGGATTTCCTTGTATTTTATTAAATTATCAGTTAAAAGTAAAGTAATAAATGAACAAATAAGTAAAAATATTGTTTTTTTAATAGTTTACCAAAATTTTTCTATTGGCAACATTTTTTTTTCAGTTTTACAAATTTTACAGTTCATCATATTAAAATTTCACATTAGATTTATTTTTGAAATTTTAAGTAAATCTCATCCCAAAATCAAAATAAGATAACTAAAATATAATAGAATAGAAAGCAGAATTGATAAGGTTCAAAGAAAAATAATCCAAATTCTACTAAGACAATCCATTTACATTTTCTATCTTTAAAACAGAATTTAAAAACAAATTTTGACCATCAAAAAATTTAGTACCCATCATTGGAGGCATATATTTTCACTCAATAAACACAAAAACAACAATCAGCAATTCATCATTCAATCCTGAGATTGCATTGCATAACTCAGGATTGAATTTTTTAATTATCTTTTTTTTATCATTTTTTATTCCACTTCTGTGACATCTATGCACATCAAAGGATGTCAATGGGCTAAATAAATAGTCATGTTTTCATTTCATTATGATTAAACAATATTTTGAAATCAAGAAAATTATAATAATGAAGAAATTATTTGACATTGGAAATGTTAAAAAATTTTTATTCATAATTATTGATAAATAAATAGATGAGCTTTTATACAGATGAGCTATTGCATTAGGCACAATTCAGAAATGAAAGTTGTTTACGTAATGTGCTGATAAAACAATGACAGCCAGAGGGGGAAGCTACTTTTTGTTTTATGGTTTACTATTTTGACTTTTTGGCCCTCATAGCAAACTGATAATTCAGTTGTTGTCCTCACAGCATTAATTTTCACCTCCAATCTCCTCAGATTCTTTCTTATCCAAGTCATGTGATTTCGAAGTTTTATTGAAAAATAAAAGTTTCCTTCAGTAGTTAGCCTATCCCCTTCTAGGACTTTTATGGTAGAAATGATAAATCATATTTTTTTATATAAATAAGTTTGGTTACTAACATTCTTTTTTGTACATACTGTTACAAAAAAGAATGCACCCCTAAAAAATAGAGTAATAACTGTGAGAGTCTAGTGGAAAGACATTTGTATACAGATATACAAATTAATTAAAATTTCATCCCCAAGGAATGCACATTGTTTCAAGAGCTAATGAGTGAATCTGATGTCAATATAAGAAGCAGCATTCATAAATATGGCCATATCTGTCTGATTTTACTGTTTCATTACATTATGTAGATGCCACCTATGCTGTATCTGTCAGCAGTATGAGCAACTGAGGAAATTTGAAATGTCACTTCATGTGCTTATAATAAACATGTAACAAACCTGCATTTTTTTTTAAACAAAATATATTTATTTTTATTAATATATTACAATTGATGCCTTATAAGAAGTAAGGTTAGGATAAACATTATACTTTTATAAATCAAACTGTGACATCCTTGCAACAATGTTGTCTCCTTTTAGAGCCAAGAAACACAAAGAACAGTTAACAGGCAGCAATGTATACAAGGAAACAATCCATATAAATGAATAGGAATGTTTCTTGATCACTAATGACATCGTTTACACTATGTATTTATTACATCATTTACATATTATTTAATTAGTAAAATTTTAATTAATTTAATTCAATTGATAAGTAGTCATTTGAATAAACTAGTAATAATAAATTTCCTAGAACATTAATAGAATGATTTTCTGATTTTTTAAACTTTAATTTTAGGAACATTAACTGATATTTTCACTATTAGCTTTCATTCAGCTAAATCAATCACATTACAATAGCAAAATAGTGAAGTTTTTGCTATAAAACTAATTATACTCTATTGCATAATTATTTGAGATTTGAAAAATCATATTTAAGAATGCATAGTATGCCTTTATTGCAATTAAGGTTTATATTTTTCAATTTCATTATGTGTTTTTTGTAAAATAAATCTGGAAATTTTTAAACTGACAACTACTGTATATCACTGTCTATAAAATAATTATGTATGCTTTTATATTTCTATTTAAAGATTGTTTTCAATTACCACAATGATTTGTTTGATTTGTTCTCTTGTATTAGATTCTCCATTAAAATTTTTATATAGAATTATATATAAAAACTAATATCAACAAAATCCTAACCTGTGCATTAACTATTAACTTTGAAAAATATTCTATAAGCTTCATTTATTCAGGAGAAATTTTTTAAATGTTGAAAAAATTATACTTAATTGCCTGCCTAAGATATATTATAAAATTAATATAGTGCACATGCACCACACTTGTGAAAAACATTATTTGACATAATTACACACTTGCACCACACAAGTGTAGTGCACATGCACCACACTTGTGTATTATATTGTGAAGTGCATTCGAAAAGTAACTATACACCTATAATAAACACGATTATATGTTGAGAGATATGCTGTGCGCTACAAGTAATGTTTTCTGCAAAGGTCTGCAGATATGTCTGGATGTTCATGGGGACCATTGTATTATTGTACTAGTATAGTTAAAAATAGTTGTTGTTAGAGAATAGATATGACAGGTATATAGTTACTTTTTGAACACACTATATTTTATATTTTAACAATGTAGTAAAAGCTATTGCAAGAAAATAGCCATTTTCCAATTGTCACAAATAAAATTTTATTGTATTATTAATTGAAAGTATTTATTCTTATATATTTACTGATTGTAAACTATTGATACTCTTTATAGCACAATAGAATAGTTTTAATATCAAACAAAACACAAAATAAGAAGAACTAAGCTTAAAATTAATACTTTTAGTAAATTAGACCATTGTAATAAAGATTCCTATGTGAATTACATTGATCAATCACAGGGCTCGTACTTGCATTTATTATACAATCTATAACATGATTCTAAGTTAAAAATTGTTTTATATTCAAGAGTTTTCTCGTTTTGAAAAAATAATTTTGAAAAAATTTTCATTTAAAATAAAATTTTTTTAATATTTTTTATATAATAAAATTAGTTTCTTATTTTTTAGTTTTTCTAATAGATTGTCTGTCTATATTATAATACATTACATTAATATAAATGGATTTTTTCCCCCATTTTGTTTAGGTGTTGATATCTGTATAGCTACACCAGGACGCTTATTGGATTTTCTTGAAGCTGGGCAAGTTAATTTAACACATATTACATATTTGGTTTTAGATGAAGCAGATAGAATGTTAGATATGGGCTTTGAACCACAAATAAGAAAAATTGTTGAACAGATAAGAGTAAGTTTACAAACTTTAAATATAAAATTTGTAAAATTAAAAAACTAAAGTAAAACATTTATTTTTAAATGGTTTTTATTTTTGAGAATGTTCCAGAATTAAACATTAAGTTTATATGGTAAAACATATTTTAAATATATTCCATCATGTGATGAATTTGCTATTCTTGACACTAAATGTAGTAATTTTTAAGAAATTCCTATTCCATATCTATATAGGTCTACATTAATAATGTGATTTAAGTACCAATTTCAAAAAACTCCTAAAATATGCAAAACATTTGGCTCCTATATTACCAAAATCCCTTAGAGAGATTACGAATTATTTATTATGTAGAATTTTAAAACTATATAAAAATTTTTTTACTCTAAATCATTATTTGATCAATCATCATGATTTTTTTTCTTTAAATCATAATAGATATAATTGGATATCTACCAAATAACTGAATCATGAATACTGACAATTTTGATGTTTCTGATGAGGTTAAGAATTTTGGAAAAACTTGCATTATTTATTTTTTGAAAAGTATAATATATCTTAACTGAAATTTTGTTTTAAACAATAATTCTAATTTCCCAATATTTTCCATATATTGTAATGGTCATGATGAGCTCTTGCTAAAATAATCACTTTAAATAAAAACCCTAATTTATTAGATTTAGTACATAAGACAAATAGTTTTACAGCAGGCAAAATTTATTCTGACTTTATAACATCACCTTATTCCATTATTATATAAGAAGTCCATGTTTATGTGCAAACTCTCGAAATTGGTAGTGCTGCCATTACTATTTTCTCTCACATCAAATCTTTAATCATGTTTTTTAGAAAACTAAATCCCAACTTCTTTAATGTACTGCATCCATTGACTGTAGCTGGCTCTGCTACTTGCTACAATAAGATAAACAAAGCTACTGCTCTTAACGGTAGATTAATCATAAAGTGTCAGTAATTCAAAGAATTTAGGAATACATCTAATAAGCTAGTAAGAGCTGAAGAAAGAAATTATAAACTTGGTTTTAAATTATCATGGTTTACTTCCTATTTATGTTTGTACACTTTTTTTTGTTATTTCACTTTGATTTCTGGCTTTTTCAATCAAAAACAAGCTGGCTGTTCCTGATTCTGAGGATTCAGTTTGCATTTGGCACTCTGAGGCTACATAAACATTGCACTCATGGTTTCATTTAAATTATGTTTCATTTATTTTAGAAATTATAATTATTTTTATTTTAAAGTAAGATTATTATTATTATTATTATTATTATTATTATTATTATTATTATTATTAGTACCATCTATAATTATCTACTTTGGTCCACCAGGAATCAAAGTAATCTTAACTCGGTAGTCAGTGCACATGCTTTCTTTATCATATTTTTGTTTTTATTATGGATGACAGACTATGGTTGTGTACAAGAATTCAACAACAAAATTCCAAATTTGACAGATCAAAAAAATTTATTATTTATTTGGGCACATAGTGGCCAATGGCTAACTAACACAAATTATAAGCTATGTAGTGCTTTCATTGTAAAAAAAATTGTCTTCATTATGCAAATAATAGATAAAATACATGCTTGACATTATTCATGAAAGTTAGCTAACAAAGTAAAAATATTTAGTAGCCATAGCAGTGCTCTGAACTTAAAATATTTAAAACAGATCATAATAACTCATTAGCTAACTTTCATAAAGAATATTGAAAATATATTTTACCTATTATTATTATTATTATTATTATTATTATTATTATTATTATTTGCATATTTAAAGTTTTTTTTTTTGTCAATAAAGCAAAAACACTTTTTCAGTAATAAATTATAAGTGCTATATAACTATTCTGATGTTACAATATACAAATATATAAAACTTTTTTCTTATAAAGCTGTTTTTCTTGAGTATTGAATTGTTTTGATCAATAGCATATAATTGTAATTCAAGTTTTTTAATTATCTATATTTATCATAGATGTTTATAAAAACTTAGAAGAAAAACTCTGATCAGTTTGATATTAAATTTGATTTATTAGAAATACTTTGAGATTTTTCTAATTTAAATCACCACATATAGCATTCTTGTAATTTAGAGAATCAAGACCAATTTAGGCTACTGTCGTCATGTTTTTCAGAGATTTATAATCAATTTGTCAAATGTTATCTTTCCATCATATACCAATTGCCAATATTCATAACAGGAAGGCTGTTTCAGCACCAAATGAAATACTGCATATATAAAGCTTGCTTCCATTTATATAATACTAATCAAATGGAAGCAGCATAAAATTAAAATATTATCAATTAATCTTAAGAAAAAGATACTTAATTGATCTCTCTCTTAAATATTTAATTTTATGATACAGAATTAAATTTAAAGTTTTTAAAATACATATACTTATTAAGTTATATTAAATATTTTAAATTTAATTATTTAAAAATTGAAACTGAAAAAAATGCTTTAATTATAATTTACAATTTAATAAATAACTTTTATATTAATTTATAAGGACTAAAAATTTTAATAATAATAATAATTATATTCAGCCTGACCGTCAGACGTTGATGTGGAGTGCTACGTGGCCAATGGAAGTTCGTTCACTAGCTGAAGAATTTTTAACAAATTTCATTCAGTTGAATATAGGTTCACTTGAGTTATCAGCGAACCATAATATTTTACAAATAGTAGAAGTTTGTGATAGTATGGAGAAACGAGAGAAGTATGTATTTAAATAATTATCAACATTATTTATTATTGAATAAATATATTGAGAAATATTAATTTTATAAATTTTAGATTAATACAACTATTAAATAAAATCACAAAAGAAGAGGCACAACCTAAGGTAGGGCATTATTTTAATGTAATTATGATAGCATGACTTCTATAATAAATTTCCAGTCTTAAATTATATGGAAAACAATTTTAATACTGCAAAGTAATGATACTG
Organism: Androctonus mauritanicus; assembly: GCA_011317285.2. Classification (NCBI taxonomy): domain Eukaryota; kingdom Metazoa; phylum Arthropoda; class Arachnida; order Scorpiones; family Buthidae; genus Androctonus; species Androctonus mauritanicus. Next base: position 2,580 of record WUQG02050972.1, on the reverse strand, counting down.
AAAATTTTGACAATTTTATTATAAATGTAATTTAGAATCCCATATTAAGTTGAATATAAGGAAAGTTATTAAAATATTTACTATTATCAGTCAGTTTTATTTTGGAAGTTCTGACAATGTTCTTAAACAAAAATATTATGTTGTTGTAATTTAATAATCTGTTTTATCTACACACAGTATTGTATGGATGAAAATTCACTATTAAAATTTTTCGCATATAAATTGTTTTAAATTTTGATTTATATTGAAAGTGAGCTTATTGGCTTAAGCAAAATACATAAAATATATTTCCCTGGATTATAACAGTTACTTATGAAGTAACTTTTGAAGTGTGATTTTCATTGAATGCCAATAAGATTTGTCAGAAAAGCACAAAGGAATTTGCTGTGATATAGGGCTGAAGGCAAAATTTTTTTTGCCCATGTTACAGGAGATAAAACATGGATATATCCTTATACACCAGAGAGCAAACAAGACCTCATGATCTAGAAGCATACAGTTTCTTGTGCACAAAAAATTCTAAAGTGTTTGCTGTATCTGCAAAGTCATGGCTGCTGTGTTCTGGATTACCTAGGTATACTGTTAGTGAATTTCTTGCCAAAGAGAGCCAATCCAATGCAGCATGTTATTGCACAATGTTGGATAAACCAAAAGCCAAATATTTGATGCAAACAGCCAGGCCTTATGACCAGTGATATGATTTTGTGGCACAACGATGCTACTCTGCACAGTGCAGAGAGCATTTGTTGTGCATTGATAAGGAAAGGACTTAAGAACATCATTCTATTTAATAAACATTTATTAACTAACTAACAAATAAGACAAGTAAGACAGCGCAGCGTTAGTTGTGCTGCTCGTACAGACAGACATCGAAACAGGAATGTGTCGAGGGAGAGTGTCACAGTGATACATAGTTGTTTATATAAAAAAAATTCTCCCGTCTGAACTATAACGTCACCTCTTGACATCAGATACAGGAGCAGGACTTAGCAAATTCCAACAATTACTTTATAGAAATAAAAATTAAAGAATAACCTTGTTTTTCTAAATGAACCTTCGTTTTCTATACTTAGCACATTTAACAGATTTCTTTCTATCTCACATATAAAATTTTATTAATCGATTTGAAAAATCCTTGGCAATGATCACCCATTTTACATGTATTATTTATCCCGATTGTCGTGGATTCGATTATTGCGGTATTTTTCATGGCAACATTAACCACGATAATCGAGGTATTCCTGTATAAGAATTCCTTTAATTTTATTTTTAACTTATCATTATCAAATTTTATATTCTTTAAAAAGGCAAACATAGATAGAAAAGAACTAATATTGATAATGCACACTATCATGCTATCTTTACAATTCTCTCAAAATGACTTATTGCGGATATTAGTTTGCTAATATATTTATGAAACTGCTTCTGGGGCTTCTTTTTCCTCTCTTATTAAAAAAAGGGAATATTGAAGATGAGAACGGAGAAATGTAGGAGGTTAAGATGTCTCAGCTAATCATTAAATGATTTAAGTTTAATTTGCTGGGAAATAAGTAGAAGAGATGTTTGATTAGTTTCAGAGAAAATATGTTTATTAAGAATCCTAAGATATATAACCAAGAATTTTTTTAAGCAGAATGTTTCAAAGCTGTTCAAAATATTATCTTCTTTGTATAAATACTTCATGTCTGATGGGTATAAAGTATGACTGCACATGTACTAGGCTAATAAGATATAATTTCAGAAATTAATTGAAAAAGTAATTTCCAAAGAGAAATTATTAATGCTAAAGAAGGCAAATACTTTTTTATTTCCAATATTTCAAGTCATCTTCTGTAGTTAAATAAAAAAAAAACCAAGATATTAAAATTTCTATGTTTTTGCAATTACTTTACAGGTTGTCCTCAACTTATGATGATGTTATATTATGATAACTTTATCATAAATCAAAAATGACCCATAATAGTAATAATTTTAATAGTACTAATAGACAACAGAATATTGAATCCTTTAAGATGGTATAATTGTCTGAATTTGATCCCCAGGTCTTCAAGATTAAAAAATAATTTGGAATTATAAATTGGGCTCTAAGGTAAAAAATCATCTGGAATCAAACCAAGATCCCAAGTGGTAAGTAATTGCTTTACTACATTTTGACTAGAAATACTACACATTAAGTATTTCTAGCCAATATGCTATGAAAATAATTAAATTTAAAATATTATAAGGGCAATCATAAGATCAAAATATTGTAAACTGAGGATTATCTGTGTGAATTAATATGATGAATTTGAAAAGCAGTACTATCAAATGGCAGGTTCTTCCAATTTTAATTAAAAACTCTTTAGTTAAAATTAGAAGAATCAGACATTTGGCAACATTGAATTTTAAATCTACAGAAAAAACAAAGATTGATAAATTGCCTAGGTAATGTTTGCAAGGGAAAAAATTGATGAGCAAACAGTGTCTGCAAAAGTTAGTCTTAATAATTGTATAGTTTCTTATAATGCAGTGTGATGACAATAAAGAGTAATTTGTTTGAACACAGTCCATGGCAATAACTGACAAAGCAGATGCCAGAAC
>WUQG02050961.1:0-10315 GCA_011317285.2 Androctonus mauritanicus | reverse complement strand
TTTAATAAATGATCTTGCGCATTTATAGAGATGAACATTTTTATTAGAATATAAAATAAAAAACATAAAATGAATAATAATAGTAACATAATAAAATACATAAAAATCACAGAACATGATAATAGCTTAATGTTTTATTTATTGCCTTAAAAATATATTTTTTATTGCTCCACGCTTCATGCCTTTTCATCGTCTTCTTTAACTGTTTGTAACAATTTTTTATAATTTTGCGGACTCCCGGGGGTCTGCAGACCACAGTTTAAGAACTGCTGATTTAGAGAAAGGCAGAATAATGACAATGAAGAGTAAAACTGAATAAGATTTTGCAGTTTATATTTTTATTTAATAAGATTACATATTATTATTTAATAGAAAATAATTCTGTTAAACATGAATTTAATTTAGTTCTATTTAACATTAATTTCTTTTTAGTTTGACTAAAAAGAAATTAATGTTTTCTGGAATTTATGAAAAAAAAAAGATATTTAATTCTTAATTTTCTATTTTAATATAACTTCTTTATTAATATTTTACTTCCTGATATTAAAATTAAAATAAAGATACACAGAACAGATTAGAAAGGGCACCTTTTATTTCAGAAACTTTTTAAACTTTTTACACAGTTATAGGTCAAAAAATTTCTGAAATAAAATTAATATAATTGAAATAAAAATCTTCCTGGTTAGTGCTGCATTTCATCATCTTAATTCTTAATTATTTCTTATTTGCTAATAACAAATATATAGAATTCAAACTGCAATTATTAAATAATGCCTATTTTAAAAATCAAAAACAAATTAATTCAATTATTATATATATTAATAGTGAAATGTGGTTGACTGGACTGGATGCATGAATATCTCTTTTGCAGTTGAATCACTGTACTGATTGTTATAAATCATTAGAATATATAGAAAGGATATTATTAGAAACGTCTAATCCTCAGATTTTCACAATAGCCAAAATTTTTTTGTCATTATTAATAATTAAAAATTAAGGAAAAAAAATTGAGTTAAAATTACAATTTTTCTAAAAGACAAATTCATAAGTAATATCGTAACCTAATAATGAGTGCCATATAACAAATCCCTATATAAGTTCATAGAAAATTTTTGAGTAATATTCCAAAGTTAAAAGATTAAAACGCAAGATTTCTACTCATTTATATGAATAGGTAATATCTAGTTTTATTTAATTTATCAAATTTATTGAGCATAGGCAGATTATAAATTTATAATAGTAGAGTAATACAGTATCTAAATTTTTTTATATTCAGTTTTATTTCCTAAAAAATATATAGGAAAATAATTCAAAATATTGAGATAAAAAATCCTCTAACATTTACAGACAGTGCATGACTTATATAAATCCAACATTTATAGATCTGAACTTATATAAATATTCCCTGACTAAAAAGAAAAATACAGTATATTGACCACTAGTGGATAAAATTATAATGCAGAGATGCAAGCATTTTTCTCCTAATTACATCATTTATCATATGTATATTATTTTATGGGCTTATTAAATTAGTTTTAGTTAACAAGCTGGACCTGGACCAGAATCTTTCCTGAAAATCTGAGACTTGAAATGAACCCAGACTCTCCAAGATGGTAAGCAACTGCTACAATGCAACTCATGTGCTTATTCTTTAATATAACTATTTTCAATGTTATGTCTTTATGACACAGCATAGAGTACTATTTTAACTATACTATTTTAGAGTAGTGTATACCATATGCTCTGATATACATATGTTTTGACTTATACAAAGTTTCACAGAACAATCTACTTATGTAAGTTAGGAATTATCTTTATTTACTTTTTTATTTTGTTCTGTTTATTTATTTTCAGTAATAATTATGTTTTGAATTAATGGAGAGCAAATTGATTTGAATGTAAACAACTTAAGAATTAATGCAAAAGAAATTCTTTTTCTTTCATCTATTTATTTATTTTGGAAATTAGCACATATATTTAGAAAACTGTTTAAGTAGATCCTTGACTTTTGCATGTAATTCATCCAAAAAATTCCCATGTAAATCAAAAGTCTGCCCAATAGTGCTTAAAATTGATATACATGAATGGGAACATAAGCAAATGAAATTTATAAGCATATTTTAAGTATAGATAAAAAAATTTAAGGCCATTAATGATATTTTAACAAAAAAGTAAATTGTTTAATGAAGTTTTTCATTCTTATTTTATAGAGATTCGGAGCATTTTTCCATCTGTGTATCTCTGAAATTACATAAGTCAGAGACAAATAGAAATTTAAAATGTTTAAAAAATTGAAGCAAAATTCTTTTTAGATCTATTTTTTAAATTTATTTTGATTCAATTATGTAATCATTTTGTTTTCATCATATATATTTGTTTCGTTTTGGCTGTAGCTAGAAATGGAATATTTGAACAAAAGCCACTTAAATAATAACATACATTTTGAAAAATATGATAACGATTCAACTCTTTTTGCAGTTGTGATTATACAATTTTTATTTAAAAACTAACGTTTTTGGCAATTCGTTCATATGCTATCATCAGGTTTAAATACAATTATTGGTTCTTGTTCACTGATAATTGTATTTAAACCTGATGATGGCATATGAACGAATTGCCAAAAACGTTAGTTTTTAAATAAAAATTGTATAATCACAACTACAAAAAGAGTTGAATCATTATTATTAATAATTGTATATTTATTAAAACAAAATCTAAACTAGCTTACAGGACTTTAAAATAAAATTAAAAAAGATTCTGTAAGCTAGTTTAGATTTTATTTTATTTTAATTTGGGACTTAGTTGTTAATTTGGTATATATTTATTAATAATAAATTTTCTTTCTGCTTAAACTGTTTGTGATATTATCTGTGTTACTTTAGAAGCAATGGAACCTGAGTGTTTACGATTATCTGTTGTATTGTGCTTTAAGTTCATTTTCAGCTGTCATTAGAATTAAATATATAGGTCACTTACTTATATGGTTAATTCATTCTGAAAAATTCCATGTAAATTAAAAATCACATAAATCCAAAAAAAATCTAATGTTGATATATATTAAGATGTAAAATTAATAAAATAATTGCTAGATAAAATTAATAAGTTTACTATGAACATAAATATGAAAATTTAAGATTATAAGTGATATTATTGCAAAAAGCTAAATTCAACTCATCCTCTCGCTAAAGCATAAAAACAGAGAAAGCTGTATTATTTCTAGGAATATTTTTGACTCTATTGTAGATCTATCTGTATTGTTTACAACACCAGTCTCTTTGGTATTGTAAACAATTGAAGTAGCCACAATAGTTTTAAACAATTGAAGTAGCCATAATAGTTTTATTATTTCCAGAAATGTTTTTGATAGATTCAAAAACATTTCTGGAAATAATAAAACTAGAAATAAGCATACAGTGCTGTTTTTGTGCTTATTTCTAGAATTCAGCATAAATAAAAAGATTTATGCATCCATATATTTTTGAACTTTGAAACTCAAAAACATGTAAATCAGTAATGCATTACATTACAAATAGTATTAAAATTAATATTTAATTAAAATTTTATCTGTTTATTTTTTAACTTACTTTCTGAAGTAAAAGTAGATTTATGAAATCACCATCTATCTTGTCTATCTATTTGCCTGACTTCCACTAATAACTTTTGAACTAATTAACTTATTTTTATGAAAAATGATATTGATATTTTACTATTAAAGATCATCTAAACACTGTGCCATTTAACCCTCTAGTTGCAACCATTTAAAAAGAACATTCAAAATTCAAAAATTTTTCCTATCTCTAGTTTACAATATCCTTGGCATCCTTTGTAAATTTAGATGTGTTTGTTGTAGACTTGATGATATCCCTAAAAGAGGTTGAAAATGTTAGTCAAATATTTTTAGCTTTTGCAGTCTTGAACTATTTTTTGAATAATTAGTTTACAGTTTTGTACGAAAGAAGAAGGATGCAAAAAAAAATGTAAAGTAATTAGATAGTAAACAATTCTTATCCTTGAGGAAAGAAATAGAGGGCATACTCAGAGGCGTAACTAGGATTTTAGTTATGCCTCTGGTAAATAGTTACGCCATGGCAAATATATCTCTAGTTACGCCATGGCAAATACATAGCTTGGCGCCCTTGGATTGTTCTTAAGGCGAATTTACAATATCCCTTAAGAGATTCTGGCGCCCTTGGACTGTTGCGCCCTTGGCAACTGCCCAAATGCCAACGCCTAGTTACGCCTCTGGGCATAACAATGAATGACAACATGAAAAAAAATATAGAAAAATCATGAAAAAAGAAAGAAAAATATTCTGCAAGGTGGCAGATCATTATCAGAAAATAGAAGAAACCTTTTAGTCATATCTTACAACCTCAAATGAGGTGATAGATGATTTCTAGACTCTATCCTCTGGTGACAGATAGATAATAACTCAGAATAAAATTTTTTCTAAATAGTTAGAAATTATAAACAATACGTAAAAGGTAGGAATTCTCTGAAGGTAAGTTCTACAGTAAATAAAATCAAACTTTGAAATAACTCAAAAAATAATCAGAAATAAAACACATTAAGTTGCTTAAAAATTAATAATATCATAAACAAAAACAAGAAAAACTAGCACACTCTAGCAGTCGTGTATCTAAATATCTCTTATTTGTAGCAAAAGTTTTTGATGTACATCCACCATCATCAGGCTAAACAAAAAAATGAAAAAACCAAAAAGAACATGATTCAATGTTTTGTTTCATTTACTTTTTAAAATCAGTAAAGATTTTGTGAATAAAATCTGTTCGAGAAAACATTTATGATACAAATGCATATAAACTATAATTTCAATAAATATATATAATTTATTATATTATATATACATTTATATTTATAATAATGTAGTTTTTAGCCTATTTTCTGAAGAATAATGAAGTTTATGAGATTAATATCTATCTCTAAATGTGTGCCTCTTTAATAACTTTTAAACTAATTATATATGTATATATGTATATATTCATATTCATTTGTGTATATGTGTGTGTACACACGTACAGAAATAAATCAAATGATATATATATTCGTATATACAGAGTCATAAACAAAATATGGCCATTACATACATAGGTTTTTAGTGGAATAATATCTCTGAAGACTTGAAATTGGCATCTCAGATTTATATAATTATTACAGATTTTGAATAATATACTGAATGTACTATGTGTGATTATTATAAATATTTTGAATTAAAATAGTATCTATCAGCTGTATATATGTACAGGTCGATTCTGCTTAATTGGTCCACTGGTTAATTGGGCAGTCACATTTTTGGGGCCAAATCTCAAAGAACAGAAATGAAACTAATAAACTAATATGTAATTTAAACACTTAATTGGGACAGCAGCAGAAATGGAATTTAGCAATTTTTGACGTATTTAGGAATTTTTTGAAATTATGTCAACATTACATACACTATTATTTGGCAACACTAGTGTGATGTGAATCTGTTATCAATCATTGTGCGTCTGGCAAGTATATATCTGCTTAAGAGTCTATCATAATGATTTTTGGTCTACTATTACTAATAACTGTTACTATATACTGTACCTAACAATATTCATTTACAATGTCAATTTTATTTAAAATTTTTAAATCTTTGCCAAGATGGCAAGAAATGATTTTACACTTTCAAGTAAAATTGTTTTACTGGATAAAATTAAAAGTCAGCCATTTAATATAAGCCATTGTAGATTTGCTGATATAACTGGTGTATCAAAATCTACCATAGTGCATCGCCTACAACAGGAAAATCAACTGCATGAGGAATGGGCATTACAGAAAGAAATTCCATGAACATCCAAAAGAAAGTGATGAAAAGGATCCAGAAGTGGAAGAATGCATTAGATCAATGTTTTTTTCTATAGTTAGAAGGTGAGGTGTAAATATCAGTGCCCAGTATTGAAGACAAAGTCAGAGGAGATTTCTAAAAAGTTGATAATTAGGTACTTATTTTAATAAAGCATTAAAATAGGTACCTAATTATTATTTTTTAACCTACTTATTTATTTACCTATGTATTACATGTTTTATTTTAAAATTTATTATTAGTTTGTTTAATTGGGGCAGCTACTTAATTAAGCCAAAATAGATTAATCCCAATGTGTCCCAATTAAGGGGAATTGACTGTATATATGTTTACAACATTTTGAAAATATTTAATTTGGTATTAGCCATTAATCTAAAATTTAAATATATAAATTTATTTTTTGTTTTTTATTACAGGATGAAGGAATAATTAAGTCAACAAACGATGCAGTAATAAGTAATCAAATTATTTATGCTTTTAAACAGAAAATAATATTTTTATTATACCTTTCCCTGATTTACATAAATTTGATCTTACATAAAATAATTCCCATAAATTTTTTATTCTTTTTTCAGATGTAGAGCATAAATATTTACTGTATTTGAAGGTTACAAGTACAAATATGTTAGTTTACAATATGTAAAAATTCATATATATTCATTTATTTATGTTTATATACTTTGTTTGTTGACTATATCATATTATAATATTGTTCCATGCAGTACTGTCTCTTTTTCAGTTGGGAATCAATATGATGCCATAGCATTGTGTAGGTTGAATCATTGCAGTTCAATTATCTCCAGGAGTTTTTGATTCAAAATTTTTGTTAAAAAATTCTGAATCAAAACTTCTATAACTTGTTTATTTTTCTGACTTACATAAAATTCAAATTGCATAAAAAAGTTCAGTTCCAATTATTTGCATAAACCAGGGAATAATTTATTTATAATTATTTACAGTAGCTGTACTTCATGCAAATTATTAGTTTTTTCAAGATGAAAAATAATAATTTTATACTTAAAATATTACAATTGCTTAATTTAATTTGAATAAATCCTAATAAAAACTATTTTTATTAATATACAATGTATTATATATTAATACATAATGAATATTTTATATCAGAATGCATATTCCCAGCAATGAAAATAGAAAGAGGAGTATAATAGTATGATGGGAATGCTTTTCCTACTTTGTATTGAAACTATTAATGTATTTAGAATCCAAACATCAATATATACATGCCTTTCATTTTATATTGCCTATTCTTTGGCATTTCAATAGAACTGAATCCTATATGTTTCAGCATGATATTGTAATAACCACTTGTGTATCTAATATTTTGAGTATTTGGTTAAATTCAAAATATGAAAATTTTGGAATTTCACATTTTTGATTTAAACAATTGAAATTTACTGTTCAAAATTCTGACAGTAAATTCCAATTGGGACAATCTGGAAAAATAAATAAAAGCTAGCTATTTCTTCTAGTATAATGGCATATAATGGCAGTCACTTTAAAAAAAAATGGAAAGATATTTTAGAATACTTTCTTTTGAAATGTGGTCAGAAATTTATTTAGAAGTCAAAAGCCATCCACTAAATATTAATTTCTTTAATGATATGGATAATTCTTGACTTATGACTATTTGTATTTATAATAGTAATATAATCAGTAAATTATTTGATTGATCAATACAATTCTATGGGTTTGAGGCCTTGATCCAACAATCTGATATATAGAAAGAGTCTTTTTTGTGTCTGATTCTTGTAATTTTGTGTTCTTTATGTTTATTAATATATTGTTTAATGTCCTAGTAAACATTAGCAATAAGAAATCCATGAATTTTGAGCATTATAACTTGTGATGGCAGGGTTTGAACTGAACCTGACATAAGTCTAAGTTAATGACTATCTGTATATAGTATTTTTATCAAGATTATAATCCAAATACTTTTGGTAAGATAATACATTATGTTTCTAAGCTGTCAAGAAATGCTTATACATATAAAAATAATATAATTTATATATAATTTTGATTTATTTGATCAGAACATGGGATTTGTCAGCTGGTAATGGTAGTGCTGCTTGCAAATTCTGTCACTTTCATTAAGATTTCCTTATGATAGTAGTCCTGACATATATTATCCTATTGCTATCACTATTATTTGCATTGACAGAACTATTAAACAGTGCAAATTTTTCACTTGTTTAAAAAATTTTATGGCATGATTGAAGTTAAAAGTAATATATAATGTTTACTTTTAAAAAATCAGTTAATATGTGTGTCCTTTTTTTTATGCAACATTAGAAATGCTTTTAACTAATGATTATTTGCTCTTAAATGAGAATAACTCAATAACTCTTAATTTATTAAAGTGAATATTTAATGTTAATGAAATTTGCACTAGAAGTTAATTATTGTCAGTGGTGCATATTGTGAAATCAAAATTATATTCTGATCATAATTCTTGAAAAATCATTCAAACTAACTAGAATCAAATTCTTTGAGTTTAGATGTTATGCTTCAGTTATTACTTCAATTAGCAAAATGAATCGACTTCAAATTTTAAAAAATAAACTTTTTGCTTTTAAATACTTCTAATATTTTGCTTGTATGGTCAATAGGAAGGTTCTTACAGCTAGTTCTCGACTTACGACCACAATCGGTTCCGACAGACCAGTCGTAACACGAATTGGTCGTAAGTCGAGTAGGCTATATGTACGCTATACAGTAATGTGAATTTATAACATAAATTCACATTATCGACTTCATATTTGACTTTACGATTGTGGTCATAAAGTCGAACGGTCGTAAGTCGCATAGGTCGTAAGTCAAGAACTACCTGTAACTGAATTTCTTAAAAATCATTTATAATTAAATCGTTTTTAGAAGAATTTAGTTACTATCTTATTTGTTTCTTCTTAAGTATCTATTATAAGCATTTAATGAAAAAGGTTATTTGGTATAATTCTACTATGTACAAAGAAGCCAATTTGATATCCAATAGTTTAATCATTTCAAAGACATCTCTAATGTTCAAAAACGTCAACCTATTCTGGGTTCCTATCTGTTTGTTGGAGATAGTTTAGTATTTGGTAGATAAGCTTACAGAGCTAAATAATATACTTTAATACCAAAAACTTAGCAGCTCCCTATAAGAAGTTGGGATGAGTATGAGGTCAAATTCCTCTTGAATTTATATATTCTCCAAAATTTCTAATAAATCCATCAAATAATTGGCTGTATATGCTATAATCAAAATGAGATATAAAATAGCACTCTCTAGCAGTGAACATTAATTAACAAACATTTATTAATTGCTAACGTTTTTGGTGGATTTACTACATCATCATCAGGCAAACATAATATTTTAAATAAAAAACGAGAAAAGAACTTCGAATACATTGTGTTAAGAATGTTGCTATAGTTACAGAAAACAAAAAACAATGAGCAAAATAAATTTTAAAATAAACCAAAAAATAAATTAAAAAATAAGATAAAATAGAGTTCAAACATGATAATAAAGATGTATTATCCAACACCCTCTTCCACAGCTAACCTACTTATCTTACTTCTATGGCCATCTTGATGTTCGTACCATGCAATCTTGTTTTCTGCATATTAGCCGATTCCTTAATTAGATACTTCCATGGCAATGATAACTCCAGTGCTGGCCTATCATTAATTAGCTTTTCTTGTTTCATCTTGTTAAAATCTCAATAGACTCCTTCATTATGGCCTGGGATTTAATAATGAGTGGTCTAATTATTTTGGCTCGATCCCATTCTACTTTGATGTCAGTATGGTACACCTCTACTGCTAGAGCTGTGTTTAGATTTCCTGCTGCAATATCTTTTTTTATGTTCTTTTAATCTCTGGGAAAGAGTCTTAGTAGTCACGCCTTCATATATCTCATTTTGACATAACTTTTAAGCAGTTTAGAAGAAGTATGGATTATGCTATGATCACCATTTTGTTTGAAAAAGATATTATTAATTCATCCTCATTTAACTTCCCAATAAATGGGAACAAAATCTGCAACCAATAATGTTTTCAGCAAAAATTGATGAATTAATAATAATAATTAAATGTTATGTAAAATGTCTAATAATAATAATGAATTCTGTAAACAATTGTACTTTCCTCATAGACACTGACCATTCTATATTTAACATCCTAATTTGTTTTACAATAAAATGGTTTAAATTTTAATAATTGTTTAAAAGTTTACAATTATAATATATTAGGCTTCAAAATAAAATATTCAAATACAGTGAAACCTCTCAATAGCGGACACCTCCAGGGAACAGAAATTTGTCCGCTATTGAGGATAACGGCCATCTGAGCCATCCATTTTTTCATTTGGTGTGATTTAGCACGATATGAATTTTCGCGTTATATGAGTAACAAAGTCGATAAATTTAGCATTAAATGTTTATTTTAATCATTATTTATTTATTT
>WUQG02050960.1:0-28902 GCA_011317285.2 Androctonus mauritanicus | reverse complement strand
ATACCACCGATGGAACAGAACAGCTGCCATAGGCAATAGATCTATCAACCGGAGGAGGCATAGTGCCTAGAAGTAATCACATTCACTCATATTACCATTCATGCCTAACTTATAACTATTTTCATGATAATGCCAACTGTATTACTACTAAAAGTAAAAAGAAGATAATGTGAAGTGTGTATGTAATGAACTAGCTCAGAGATATATACTATAAAGAAAGGGCAACTATAAAGTCTGATAGCAGAAATTACGGCAGTAGGTTAATCATTAAAAAAGTTTATTTAGTACTTTCAATTGCTATGCAATCATGATCAGCGCTAAATTATAATCACTAACATAAGAACGGTTTAACAGAAAGCTTAATGTAACGTATTTTAATGATTTTCTACTTTTTAATCATCCTGTATACGATTTTCGAGAGTGTAGTATTTTCTATATTCACGAACAAACTTTACAAAATTTTATTTTTTTATATGTGCTATTTATTTATATGAACAAATTGTTGCACATTTAATTTTGATTTCTGTTTAATTTTTTAATTATTGCTATTTCTAATTGTTTTTTTTTCTTTCTGCAATAAATAAATGAATACAATATTTCACTTTGCTATATTTTGTAATTAATGGCAAAAAATGAAACAAAATAATATATTTTCATATATATATATATATTATAATTTAGCTTTAGTTCAGAGGTCCTTATACTTTCAAAGAGGAGAGTCACATTCGAACATTTGAATTTTAGATAAATCAGGCATCCAGAACCAGATAAATGCTTTTATTGCATTTTATAATAATTTGTCTTTAAATATTTACATAGACATCGATAAGCATTAAAAAACCCAAATAAATAATTATAAGAAATATGTAAATATTACCTTTTATAAAAGAAATAAAAATAGAAATTTAAATATTGGAGAATGAAATAAAATATTGGCTTCAGGATCTGGCCCGCAGGCTAATCCTTCAATAACTTCTATAAATGAAGTCAAAATGTAATATCAACTCTTTTTTGGCTTTCAATTTGAGGGGGAAAAAAAGTGAAATTTGCTCAATATAAAAAGAAAAATTCTAAAAGAAAATCCATCAAAGCATTTCGTATTGAAAGACGACGTTGACGACTAATTTTTGTTGTACAATATTATATTAGTCGACCTTATTTTAATTGTTTATTTACTGTACCTTATTTAATCAATGAAAATTAATAGAATTTGGAGAAATTTAACAGAAAATATAGTTTGATACCAAAGACCACGTGATCGGAATAAAATTCGTGAACACTGATCTTGATAACATTGCGAATTATTATATAAGTAATAACAACTTCAGGGTTTAGCTCATTCGATTACATCAGTCACTATACATGATCGAGATCAAATAAAGGGCTATGAAAATTGTGACTAATCCACAGATAATCGATATTTACTTGTACATGCTTAACAGGTAGTTTGAATGTTATGTGTTGTTATTCTAAAAGCGATGATTTTTTAGACACCCTGATAAGTACATATACAACAGACTCTCAATTAACCGGAATAGTCGGGAAATTAATATCCCGGATAATCTGCAAAATATTCAAAAAAAAAAAAAAAATTGGAATTATGCACAATATCGAATTAGTATTAAAAAATAAATTGCATAGATGCATATACAATTTGAATAGTATTCAAATGTCCTATCATTTATTAATGAAGGGAACAAGAAATTTGTTTACTTTCAGCAAGAAATTATTGTAATACAGCAGAGACGCCGAGAAGGATTGACATTTGAGACTTGTCACGGGCCCGACCGTCGGGCTCCGATGTGTCACATACTGTATCCGATAGTTCTCAGCCTATCACCCAAAGCAATCATGCCAAAATAAACTATTTTATATAAATAATAGTATTTTGATAGACGAAGATTTTGTGATCGTAAAGTGTTTAACAGTATAGTATAGGTCGTGCATGATAGGTAATGTATCGAATTTTGAATTTATTGTATACTTTTTTAAATAAACGTTTAATGTTTTGCACGACTTTTTTTATTAAACCAAAGTGATGCACTTTTTTAAGTAAGGCCCGGACTTGCCACGCGCCCAAAAATTTCTCTTAGCGGCCCTGTAATATAGTAATTGTAATTTAAATTTAATTCTAATTTTTTGTTCGCCAATTATCTAAGAAAAAATAAAAAAACTAATCTGAAGTTTAAAAATCTTTCAGATATCGCATCTAAGATCAAAAATTAAACATCACTTCCTGGTTGCTAATTAACACGTTAATCCGCAACTCGGATAATTTAGTTCCGAATAATTGGGGATCTATTATATGTATATATACATATAAATAATTTTATATTATATTACAGAAGTGTCCAACATGATTACCAGTAATCAATGTAGCGAATATAATATTGCAATTGAAACCAAAACATGAGCAAGTTAACCAAGATCGACGAATAGCTCATATAATCATTTCCATTATTTGATATTTGCATTTTTTTAAACTAAAATTTAACACTTTCAGGTTTATTGAAAACAACGATTTCTGTTCAATATTATTGACATATTCACATATTTCGGAGCAATATCTCGCATAAATATATCCGGATCTGAATGAAATTTATATGAATTATTACGATCTTCTAGAAAACCAAACCTATTGAAAGTGATCGAATTCGATCATGTATGATTGATCGTCTGCTGTCAAAATGATATCTCATGTAATAAGTATTATCAGATTTGAGTGGAATTCACGTATATTATTGAGATCAGCTAGAGGATCATCTATGCTAAAAATGATCAAAATTGATTTGTTATTATTGCATAATAAAGGACTTTTAGATAGAAAGAGTTTTATTCCTTTTATGAGTTTTACGTTTTATGCCCTAAAACAAAAGAAAGAATTTCAGTGTACATTATGAACGTGCGTGCAATGCTTCTGCTATGTACTGTACATAGTTGAAATAAACTAAAAAAAAAAAGCACTTTTATACTAAAAATACTTATAATAATCCAATTATAACCAAAATTAAATTTACAGTATTTGGAAGAGTTTTGTGATACAACCCAATATCAAAATTGGCGAAAATCGATCTAATGGAAATCAATGTTTCATGCAGTTGGATAAACATTGATGAAGCTAATAGATATTTCTTCCAAATACTGTATATCGAATATGTCTAAAAATGAAAAACTGTAAATAACTATTTAATCTGTTTTTACAAAGTTTATTCTATAATATTTATCATAAATCTCAAAAATAATAATTAATAATAAATATAGAGGAAACTGAGGCCAGAGTGCATACTTTTGATAAAGATTTTTTATTTAACAAAAAATAATAAAACTGAACCGTTATACACTAATACTCACATATTTTATGGTTGCTCACTAATAATGATAATTACAGATAAAATTTTGATGCACGTTTTTATATCAATTCTTCAATTTTTTTATATCTATATATACATATGCCTAATTATTATCATCATTGCATAAATTAAAATAATAATATCTATTGCTAATTTCGTAAAAATTGCTTCACTGTATATCAGTAGTTCTCAGTATAATAAGAAAATATAGGTGTGGTCATTAGAAAATTTCATTTTTAATTTTCTTAATATAAAATTACGAGAAAATATCTCTTGAGAATCAATGCTGTACATAATATCAAATGAAAATTTTTATTGAGAATTCGTGCAACAAATACAATCGAAAATGTAAATAATGCAGTAAGAAAGTAATCATTAATAAATACGGTACAGCATTCGATTTAATGCACTATTTGTCTTTAAAATGTTTGAAAATTTCATAAAAACAATTAATGTAGCGAATAATTTTAATATTGATCCATATATAATTAATAGTTGTAATAATTATTATTATCTGCAATAAGTATAGTGGAATATAAGATGAACAGAGATCGAAAATCATCACTATTAATTTTACATTGGAAAGGTAAGCATTACAATTACATAAATGGAAACAAATATCGACTTATAAATTTGTTTTTATTTGTACTTTCTGTTACTATAGATTACACTGTTTAAAGAAAAGGACTGATAGGTTGACTCAGAAGTCAAAAAATTTAAAGTTATGGAATACAGTGTAAATTTCAATCCTTTAGAGAGAAATAAATGCATTACCTACCATCAGCCAGAAAGCCCATTGATCATAATGTAGTAGATATAAATACTTAAGACCAAAAGTAATCGTTAAAAATTATTTGCTCTCACCATAATTTTGTATAAATTTATTATAACTTTTTCAATTCTAGTTGTTTAACTCTAGGAATAATTTGTTAGCCATATAATCACATAATAAAGTGCTGGCTTACCACCTGAAGGATCCGGGCTCAATTCCCGGGTCGTACATTTCTAAAACTTTTTCAGTAGTAATCCGGAATCGGTTCGTTGAACATCACCACTATATCAGGAATAAGGGCGGCCCTTAATGGATACTAAATATATTGCCTCAGGTTTAGTAACCTCAGGTTAAAAAGTAGAGTAAAAATTCCATAAAAATCATATGATGTTTCATAGTCACAGTTATTTTTTATTTTAATAAAAAATGTTTATGATATTATTATTGAATATTTATCATTATTATTGGGAATTATAAAGTGAAATGGAGTTGGCATGTAGAATGAGGCGGCTCGTAGCAGACACTAAATACACCGCCATGATAAGATCTAATTATTTATTATTATTCTGTTTTCATTTTATATTTTTATTATGTATATATATATATATATAGTATTGTTTATTATTATTATTATTATATATTAATATGTCATAAATCAGATAGCTTATATAGGAGATTTCAAACATATTAACTTTTATTTTTAGTGTTTTTTGCAGGTTTATAATATTTATTCCAAATATAAAATTTTCTTTTATTTTTCTCCGTACATGATTGCGATGTTTATCTGATACGCATAATAGACTTCAAAATAGTATTGTCTATAATTATTCAAACTTTTAATAAGACTTGGTTTTGAAGAGACCGCATCTAATATTCGTTATGAGTTCATTAAGCAATGTACAAATCAAACATAAATAGAAATTTTCTTTCATTACACACGTGATTCAGCTCAAAAATAACAATATTGAATTTCGATGAAATTCAATATTAATATTTTTATCAAGTCGTGTTTTTGTTTCAATCACAGTTAAAATTAGTTAAATTTACGGAATCGTAATTTTTCTATGACATTTTTCGTGTTTATCAGTAATTTAATTTCTATTAATCGCATTTGTATCAAATTTCATAATGAGACGGTTTTAATTATTACTAATTGACAGAGAATTTGATAATTTTTATTTTTCTATTAATAACAGAATCGTAATTTTTTCCAAGTCTTTCGCCATAGCGCCAAGATTTGGGAGAAAACTCTATGAAATGGGGTTTCCTCCTAACTCGCCCTACTTTTTAAAAAAAAATGATTGGGTTAAATTGCTTCGTTTTATATTTTCTCAGTAGATGTGTTCTATAACCCATTTCTCAGTGATGGATTCTATAATCCACCTACTGAGAAATTAATTAGTATATCATCTGACTTTAATTAAAAAAGTTCCTTTTTCTTTCTTCTTTACAACACTTTCATCAATTCTTTCTTTTTAATCTGTTTTATTTCTTTTTGTCCTATATTCTCAGTTCATCCTTCATTCTTCCTGCGGCAAAATCTAAGAATACAGCCCACTATTCTTTTCATTTGATTGAATGATTGTAAATCAAATGAAATTGCATTAAATTATCAAATTAATGAATTTTTTTTAATGTTACAATAATTATAACAATAAAAAATTAATACAATGTATGAAAATTATTAATAAAATACATGATTACAATTAAATTTTTCTTTATCTTAATTAGGTAATTAAATTACTTAGGCCTATTAGTTTATTATTAATAACGTTCTTACGTGAAAATGCACTTTATCATTGATGGGATAAGATAAAAAATTATAAATTAAAGCAATTATTTGATTCATAATTTAATATTTAAATTTAGATATGATAGATTGCTGCTATATATTCCAATTGATAAAAACGTGTACTTTAAATAATGTTTAAAAATAATTTTGTCATAAAACAAGGCTTACATAAAATAATAAACATTTAAGTAATTACATAAAATAATGTTTATTACTTTAATATTTATTAACATTATAAGTTGCACAGATAAATTTATTTTAAAAAAGTAAATTTATCTGTGCAACTTAATTAATAAGCATTATTACATAACTTTTGCTTTAGAGTTTAAAAAAAAAATGGTTTATAAGTTTAAATTATATTTAAATAAAATGGCACATTTCTATATCATAAAAATAATTTTCATATCAACTTATAAAATTTATGTAATCTGCGTTAAAAATATGCCTAATTTAAACCTAATTTGAAATATTCGTAACAATTTATCAGAATCATGGTATAACTTTTAGGCTAATTATAAGTCATTAACTCTAATTACAAGAATAAAGATAAAAAAAATTATAAATTAAATATAACTCATTATGGGTAAAGTATTATTAATCTGACAATTATATTCAATACGACATCGTTGTCAAATTTGTATATTCAAATTAAATAAATAAAAGAACATATTTAAAATTGTAAAAAATAACAAAAAAGCATCGTTTTTTCTTTTTCTTCTTCTCCTCCTCCTCCTCCTCCTCCGCAGATATCTCTATGTATGGATGGCATCTTTAACCCATCATTGAGAAATGGGTTATATAAAACATCTGAAAATTTCGATATCACGAATCCTTAAGTTGGATTAAATTAAAGAGGGAAATCAGGAATCTTTCCTCCATAAATATTTTTATATCGCATTGCATAATCGCTTTTGAATAAAGTTAGGATATAGGTACATTTTAAATTAATTAAAGTCTGTAGAGATTTTGATCAATCAGTGTAAGGGGTGTAGAAGAGGATAATTCTCTTGTCTAGAAACGTCTCTATATATCGTATCGTGAAACTGATTTTGATTCGAATCAAATAAAGCTTTTGGACATTTCAAGCTTAATAAGATAAAGATAGCAGAGAATCTTTTTGTGAACGTTCTTTTTTAGTTATATAAATCATATATAGGATCTTTTTTCCCCTTTAAACTACTCTTCTTCGAAATATAAAGTTAATAAGATTACCATGCTATCTTTTTGTTGAGTTTTTCGCCCATTAAATAACTTTAAATTAATTAATAGAGTTTTAAAAAATTTTGTGTGGCTGTTCTGTCAGTAAAAGTAGCCTCAATTTTTAATCCTTAACTTTCATCATTTAAAAATGAAAAATATTCAACCTTCTAAGATACTTTCTTAATAGCGATGATTTTTTATGAAATCTTAAATTATTTGATGATATTTTTTATGAAATTTTAACAGGAAAGTGCTATTGAAGATGATTTTACTGTCATACTTTTTAATCCTGCATTTTTAATTATTTCCAAAAAGAAAATAGACGATTAGTTCTTTCGATTAGACTTATTTGTTTTAATTAACAGAGAAAAGAACTTCAGCAATGATTAAAAGTCTGGTTTCAATTTTCTTCAATTTTTTTTTAACTGCTAACAACTATTCACTGTGGAAATAAAAAATCCTTTAATCCTATTACTGTTGTATAATCAAATCATTACTTTTAATTATAAAAGAAGATGGAAATAATACGAAAAAATATATTAAGTTTTATTTATATAATCTTAAATTTTGGCGAAAACTTGTCCTGGAAACTAATTCTGATAATTAGTCAAAAAATTATTTTATTGAAATGTTTTTAATATCTCTAGTAGTAATCATTAAATAATTTTTTTTCTATTTAGAAATTTTATAAAGATTTAGTAAAAAGGAGCTATTGGATTTTATCAGGAATTTTGTAAAAATATATTAAACGAAATTAATTATTTGTTTTTTTTCTGAAAAAACTATTTGATTTCCTGACTTTTAATTATAATTATATGTGAATTATCAACATAGACTATATATCATTATTACTATACTTTATATATGAGTAAGTTTTAGAATTAAAAATGAGCACATCATAGGGACAGTGAAGGTAACAGATATTGCAAGTAAAATCCAAGGAAGTAGGCTGACAAGTGAGATGATTTGGCCATATAATGAGAAGAGACGAGGACTACACTGGCAAAAGAGTCATGAACATGAAAGTTGAAGGCAGAAGAAAAGAGGACGACCCAAGAGAAGATGGCAAGATATTGTGGATGAAGATCTGAGATCAAAGAGTCTCAGAAGGGAGTGGACAAAGGACAGAGCGCAATGGAGAAAGCTCATCAAAAACAGCGACCCCATATAGAAATGGGAAAAGCTTAATATGAAGAAGAAGAAGAAGAAGAATTTATATATAAATAAGTTTTAGTGCACTGATCTCAATATCATTCGTAATATGTGTACTATTATTTTGAAATTTATGTAAGTTATAAGAATTTTATTAAAATTACAGTATAAGATTCATATTATATATAAATATGAATCTTATAATTTCTACTAGTTTCTAGATATAGATACTTTCTACTAGATACTAGATTCTGCCTAGATTCTATTCTACTAGATTCTAGATATTTTCTACTAGTTTCTAGATATATTCATCCTTAAATATATTTAAGGATGAATATATCTAGAAACTAGTTTACTTGCTATCCTTTAAATATCTAAATCTAATTCCCTTATCACATATGAATAAGTAACATTTATTTTATTATATATAAATAATTTATACTTGATCTTCAGTAGAATAATTTGGGTAATGATTGGCTACCAACCAGTAATTGGCCACAAACAACATGCAGCATTAGATTAACAATTCTGCCAATATTTAAAATTTTTTTTTCAATACCTCATTGAATAAGGTAGTATACAAAAAGTTTGTATAACTGGGTATTATACAAAAAGTTGTCGTTTGTCACCAGAGATTGCAATTATTTTGAAATGGCTGTCACTGACAATCTTCTACACTGCCATCCTTTTTTTAAGTAAATTTTTACTTTCTTTGTTAAGAACATGAATTTATGTAAAATATAAAAACCACTAGTTGATTCAGTAGATCTTCAGCATAAATAAATGAGTGTTTAAGAAGTTTAAAAGTATTTAAGTGATCAATCAATGTTTTTTTGCAACTTTTATTTACTTTGCATAAAAATATATTTAAATTTAGTTTTTTTACTCTTGTGTTTACTGTTTAAAAGATAAACAAACATAGTTTAAAGAAAAATAAAACAATGTTTAAATAGCTATATAAGCTTTTCCCACAAGCTTTTACTTCTTAAATGGACAATCGCTATTTTGCTTGTATTATAGAAAGTTGTTTGCAATAATTTTCTGATAATTTCATTTACGTTTGCATAATTAAATAAATTATCACAGAACTGACTTAATATATTATTTCTTATGTTGAATTGAATTTTACTTATGATTTGCAATTTGAGGCTAGAAAAATTTTTTCTTAGTATTGATCGTATATGCAAAAATTAACTATCGTTGCATATTAAAATTCATTTTGAATATGTAAATATATATATAAACAAGTACATCAATCGTCTACTTATGTTTCATATGTCAATTTTAAATCATTTTATATTTGAATGTATTGATGAATTGAGTATTGTATTTCTAGATTGATGAAATCATTTTATCAATCTGGAAGTACAATACTGTACGTTAAATTATCTTTACAATTCCAATGCTAAACCCACATTTTATCACGAAAGCAATTTTCATTTAAACATCATAATGAATGTAATCAGTTTATCTATTATAGTTTTCATCGATTACTTGTAGACTAAATCCACAATATGTTTAAATCAGATGACTTGAAAAAAAAAATTGAAATAATAAATATTTATTTAATATTACCATAATTTTTTGATCTAGAAAGGCAGAAACGCCTACGTATTGTAATTATTGTACTTGTAATTAAGTAACTAAAATAGTTTGTTATAAAACAGAAATTAATATTCATAACATGAAACAGAAAAGTGTTCTGAAAAGTGTCTCCCAAATTAGTTTGTACTCTTTAAAATCGTGCACAATTTGCTTCTCTAAAACAACATATTTATAGTTCTACTTTAGAGAAATATCAATTCTACAACGTTTACTGAAGCATTAATGACAAATTTTAAAATATAATATTGTTATCTTAAATTCCTATTTACAATATTTGAAACCTAAAATTTAAATTATAAAAATTAAATTTACTATAATTTTTCAATACGATCAAATGAATAACTAATTTATTGTGGTGATTGACAATTCTATATAGAATACAGTAAGAATTGTCACTGTCATTTTTCAATAAAAACTAATTGGTAATTTGTAAATTAGTTCAGACCCAAAACTGGTCCCTGAGTTACAATTATTTCATTTTCTATATGCATATTCTTGATGCAAGCTAAAAAAAAAATGATTCCTTGAAAAAGAACAAAGAAATCAGTCTTTCAAATATGAAATACTTCTAGAAAAATTGCATCACAACACATGGAATATAAGAATTATCTATCTATAAATAATTTTTCTCTATTATCTCTCTAAAAAAATACTTACAAATATTTCATATTTATAAGTGTTTTTTTTTTTAGTGGAAATATTATAATATAGAGAATATTGAAATATTTATATGTCAAAATAATAGAGCAGCAAAGAAATTAATGCTTTCCACATTCATTAATTTTATAATAATTCTGAAAGTTCAATTGTTTTTGTAATGAATGTGAATTAATATTTATTCTTCAAACATTCGGTTTTTTTCATTTCAAAAAACTACAAGCAAACCTGCCGAAACTTTTGTCTGAAAGGTAGAACTGATAAGTAAATAAACATAAAAGAATGCTGTTGAAAGTGCCAATCTATTAATTCATTATTTTCATTTACTTTAGCATTAAGATAAGTGAATTATTTGAATTATAATATTCTCTCATTGAATATACTGTACTATGCGAACAGATACACGGTGAATTGAGAAATGTTAGTGATTTTTTCAGCCAACATTTTCTGGTATTTGAAGATAATTGCTTCACAAATCTCGTAATAGCATTCATTTTTCTTTTTTATTATCTACTGTTCAGTCCTTACTAAACTTTTCATTAAATGTTTTCGCAATAGAAAATAACTGAATAAGCAGAATAATCAAAATATTTATCTACATTATTAGTGAATTATCATTAATGGGATATATATATATATCTCCATTAAGGATAATTATATATAATATATATTACTGTATATACAAAAAAATTATCTTCTTGTATATAATTTGTAAGAATATGTTTTTATATAAATAATATTACTTGCATTATTGTAATTGAAAAAAATTGCATTTTATTTTTGTTTTAAATAATTTTCGTATATGTTAATTAGTTATTTTATTTTATATTTTTCTATACGTCAACTTCTAATTCTTACCAAAATCACTCATTTTGAAAAAATTACTACTTTCTTTGGTTAGGAATAATAATTATTACGATAAATGAACAACCGTTAATTAATTAATTAGCAGTCAGTTTTTATTGCCTTTTAATGAAAAACATGCCAAAGGATGTACTCTATATAATATTATATATGTAGGTACTGTACAGTACCACAAAGAATGCCCAAATAATGCCCAGACATAATTTGAAAACATATATATTAGGAAAAACTTGGTTTTGATTAATTACATATTGATTTGGCTACAGTTTCAATCGTTCAGTTGTTCTTTAATACAATACTCATACCTTTCAGAAGATTATCCAAATGTTTCAAAAGGTTACTCTATATATCTTTCTGCTTTTTTTCAAAAGCAGAGAAAGATATATAGAGTAACCTTCTGGAACTTCTGGATAATCTTCTGGAAGTTATGAGTGTTGTATTAAAGAACAACTCTTTCTTTCTCCTTCAATGTCTTCTGCTCTTTTTCAACAGAACAGAAGCCATTGAAGGAGAAAGAAAGAGACTTATAAACCAGACATAAATTCGTGATATTATTCGATTTGAAAAAGATTTATTTGGAAATATACTGAATTTCTTAATGCTATGATATTGTATAGTATATCTACTGAAAACTGATCAATTTGCTAATCTTCATTGTACTGTCTTCAGGAAGAACTTCTTTAATTGGAAAATTATTTCATATATTTATTTCATTTGTTATTTTAAACCTCATATTTGCTGAAATATTATATCATCATCAGACTAACAGAATTACAACTGGTAGAAAATATTTGTTCTTTCTGAATTTATTAAAGTATAAAATCGTGATCTTATTTACCAATAAAATTGCCTAATTTTTCAAGTCACCACAACTGGACATCTTGACAAATAGTCGTATTCGTTAGATAAAGTTTAGATAAAATATTAAATAGTAGTTATTTATATTTCTTGAATGAAATTCTTTTATATATACATATATGTTTTGGATTATATGTTTGTTTGTGTCCATTAATCTAAACGTTAGAAGCTACTAAACCCTCCAAACTCGACAAGATTCTTTCTGATGATCTAACTTAAATAATTTGACTATTAGGTGCTTTTTGTAAAATAAACTTTCTAAAATAATTTACGAATAATATAACAATTCACAAAATTTAACAAGTTAATCAATAGATGGCACTTGTATCGTGAGGAAAAGTAAACTTTCCAGGCTGAAGTCTTTTGACACATCGCTATCTATTGAGTGAATTGTTAAATTTTGTGGATTTTTTTTAGATTATTTGTAATTTCTCAGCAATAATTATTCTAAAATATCATTGATTAGTAGAGTTATTTAAGTTAGTAATCAGAAAAAATTTTGCCAAATTTGGTAGTTATAGTTTCTATCGTTTAGATTATTCGATACACGCATGCAAATATACCAACAACTCAATATATATATATATAATATAAACATTTGTACTTTATACGGTGGAAAAATCTTATTCATATCTATCCGTAAAGATAGATAACGCACTTAAATCACGGATAAACAAATATTAACTGTAGTAAATTTCTCTTACTAAATAAATATAATTTACATAAAAACTTGTATAAAATAACTGATACTATATATTCTATAAGAAAATTAAAAAGCATTATTAGATTTAACATAAATATGTCCAAATTAAAGAAAATATAGAAATTACTTTCTGCCTACAAATCATCGATTAGAATGAATTGTTATTTCTAATAAATCATAATCATCATTTATGAAACTTTAAAAATAAGTAGGGTAATTTAAAATATAATGCTGTTTAGTAACTTAAACTGATATCGACACAAATAAATACCACAACGAAATCTTGTTTATTATTGTTTTGGCTACTATTTGGAATCCAATAAAGGTTGTTTGGTTACCTCTAATTTTATATTATTGCCTGTATAGTTTGAATCCAGGTCTACTCATACAGCTATACGACAAAACAACTACAATTCTCAACACGGCGTGGAACGAGATAAGTAACAGTGTAGGTGCACATTAACAGGATTTTCTTGATAAAAAGTTGTAAGAATGAATCTATGGGAATTGGTTTTCCCAATACAAAAACTTCACACTATAAAAAAGTACAGAACTCGGAAAACAAAAAATAAAATAATTTCTTCGATTTTTTCTAGATCACTTGGAAAATATTTAAATTATAGACTATATATATATAGAGGGTGAAGAAAAACTTCGCCGTAAAATTTTGTATACCGATAATTTTGTATACTTCGAAACAAGTCGAAAATGTCTAATGAACATATGGTCTAAATGGCATCGTTTTCGAGTTATAATCCTTTATAGTTAACCAATCAACATCGAGTATACAAAGCGTTATAATACGTCGCTTGCCTTCTTACTAATCCGGTAATAAGTAGGAGAGCGATTCTATATCTCTTTGGATGCAATGTGACGTTTTGTGTACTCTATGATGATTGGGTAGCTTTAAAGGGTTATAATTCGAAAATGGTGCCATTTAGACCATATGTTCATTAGACATTTTCGACTTGTTTCGAAGTCCCCTATCAGTACACACAGTTTTACGACGAAGTTTTTCTTCACCCTATATATCAGTTTAAAATAACTATTTTCATTGGCTATTTTTTAAATAATCAGTTTTGAAGAAAGGATTCAATTTTTAACTATAAAAAGATTTATATTTAGATGATAATAAATACCGGACTGCTTCACATCTGAAAACGTGTTTCAATGTATTTTGGAATGAAGCACTTGGGAGAAAGTGTATCAGACTACTAGTGCGGTGAGAATTATTTAAACTTCGAAAGATGGTTTTATGAAAGTAATAAATTATCTAAAACATACAGGAATTACTGCCAAAGCTATGAAATAGCAATTTGTTACGTTTCTTTATTTATTAAAAAATTTATAAACGTATACAGCTTTCCCAAACACTCAATTACCAAATCAAATTTTGCTATTATAATGTATAACTAATGTATAATTTTTAACTGTCTGTAATCTGATTATTTTATGTTCAAAATTAAAATATTTAAAGCTTTATTTATTTAAATTTTATTTTCAAATACATTATTTCTGTTTATCCAAGGAAGAGATTCAAGAAAGAGAACGAGAAAGTGATTATAATAATGGCTATCTTCTCTCTTGAATTCAAGAAAGAAATCCAAGAGAGAAGATAGCCATTATTATAATCATCAAATCATAAATAAGAGGATAATTAGCATGTTTTAAGAATATTTAATGAAAATTAATATTCAATTTACATATTCATAAAATTTAATAATATTAAAATATAAAACATATGCTAAACTTAATATCTAATAATGATCCATCGTTGCGATTCGGTTTATATTCGGAAATAAAACAAATGTAAACTATTATCAGATTCTACGCTAAATTATTATTAAAATTAATGTAGAATATAATGCATAACATTATTAAATAATAAAAAATCAATTAACATTTGTCATGCAAATTGTTTTTATAGTAGTAAACATTATGAAATTTCCATGCAGATCGTACACAATTAACATGCGAGCCACTGATCCCCAATTTTGTATAATTCTAAACCTTTATCTATAAAATTTTATTGATTCGAACCTCATTTTATCTTAAATCAAACAAGTTCTATTTTGCATGGAAATGGGTTCAATTAAATACAGTATATGGTTAATTACGTGATATCAGTTGAGATAAAAACAACTTAAATAACTAGTTTACTTAAGAGATGTTATATTTTGATTTCAAAGTATATTTCGAAGATTTCGATGACTTAAGCAGTAAAACAAACCATAAAAAAGCTAGATAAACAAATTCGAATTAAAGTTATTACTTTAGTAGTAGTGTAGTTATAGAAACTTACAGGATTCTATTCACAAATACTGTATTATCGATTGCTTTTTATGTATTCCGATAAATTCCCTGATTGAAATAAACATAAAACTATAAAAGCATTTTATAAGCTCCTTGACAAATAAATCGAAGAAAAATCTTCCTCTGACTTATTTATCAGAAAGCATTTAAAATGTTTAATTTATATATAAAATAATAATCCTTAAAATTATTTAAAAGCTGTTGGAATAGGTTTTAAATCGAAATTCTTCAATTTACTGTTTCAAATAAAAATAATATATTGTCAAAGAAATAATGACTGGCAATAAAACCAATTTATTAAAAAAAAATCCATAAATATATTATACAAAAATATTCACTGTATTCTATTATTTTTACTATATATATATCATATATTCTTTTATAAAGTATATTAATATAAATTTAATAGTTTCAAAAATATATAAAGTTGCTTCTTTTAATATTTCTTTTAATCATATTTAAATATATTCAAATAGTTGAATGCACAAATAATAAAATTTACACTGTACAAGCAGAATATGAATAATACATATAAATAGCATTTAGAACTGAGGATACAAAAGATAACTGTTAACTGAAACAGCACTATGTGGTGTTGATAAAATATATTCCTAAAGAAGATTCGTTACCTATATCATTGATTTTACGAGCAAAATATTAGTGATTTATTGAGTTACAAAAATAACAGTATAGATAGGAAATACGATTTAAAAAAATAAATTCTAAATTGTTATATGACAACGAAAGAAAAATTATATACAATACAATAATATATAAGTTAGTAATTTCTTTACTGGTTATGAGTGCATGACGCAACTCCGAACTCAGTTACATCGTAAGGAACGATTAGAGTTATTAAAGGGAAGATGGGTCAAGCTAAAACTCATTTTTCAAAGACGGGCCAAGCTGTGGTACATCCTCTTTCCTGAAGAAAGCATTAAGGGTTAATTGGCGATCTTAGAAATACTTTTTATAAAAATATGTCTGAGATCGCCACTTCGTGCTATTTATCTTAGAAACTTACTTTCTAATAAAAAATATTTCCAAGATAAATAGCGCGAAAACAAACTAGCATTATGCTGGACGGCGTTAAATTGGTATACCTGTATTTCAATTTAAAAAAACAAAAAAATAGATTGGCAAAACTCATATCACATTTCATAATTCAATACTGTATTTTATTATTTAAATTGAGGCGACAAATTCAACTTAAAATAATCAAAATTGCCATTTAATAAAACATATGGAGAGTATGTTATTAATTAATCATAAAATTAAAAAATATATATTTTTGAATATAATTTCATATATTAAAAAGAACATAAATTAGTTTTACACCAATAAAAAAATTTCTATTATTTAATGAGCAAAAAAAAAAAAAAAAACGAATATACGGTATCTAAAGTTTATTTATGACATTTCGAATTTTGACATTTTGTCCGGCATTGTAAATGCGCTGCATCTAATATTTTGTCGCGACTAATTATCTTGACACATTTTACAATTTCTTTATCCAATAAAATAATAACACGATGCTGATGTATTTCTGTTGGATTTGAATCTATATAATTTACACATAGCATATATTATAGCTTCTAATACTGTATATTGATTTTTAAATTATTTTTCTTTTAACTAGCAATTATTACTATTGAAAATTATTCATCGCAATTTTAATAAATAATATAAAATCAAATTAATTAATTCTATATTTGCAAGCTTTTATGCCATCTAATATATTTTTTTTAAATTTATTGATCATTTCTCAAAAAAAATTTTCTTCAGAATATTAAAAATATCGAAAATTATTCGATTATATTTAATGAATTCTTTCGTAATATTTGTAAACTTTTATTTTTTATTTATTTTTAAACTGATATTTTATTATAATTTAATAATATTTATTATTTACTGAGCTGAATGTCGTGGTAAAAAAAAAAAAAAAATTATATAGACTATTTTAAACTGCAGTGCTATAGATCCGTTATTAATAATTTACAACTTTCCTATTTACGAAAATACTATAGATATATTACTCTACTACATTGTGGACAGAATAAAAAGAAAAATAAAACATTTCAATATTTGTACAAAAAGGATAAATTGTTATAAAATCCGTTTAGACACTCCGTATTGATTCTTCTGAAATATGATAATTTAATTTATTGAACCATATTCGTGACAAAATAAAAAAAAACTATGTATGACTCCAATCACGTGCCAGGTTACTCACGAAGTCTTTATAAACCATTAAAATAGTAATTACAAACTACGTCACTATTCATGTTCACGTGGGAATGACGTCAATCGCTCCAAAAACTTCCAGCCAGATTATCTATAGCAGCATTTTCTTCGGAAACCTTTTATATCATGTACAGTATTACGGAAGCTCCTTTAAATTTTTTTCAGTACGGGAAAAAAATGCGCAGATTCAAGGTCAAATAACAGATTAAAACTTCAAAATTTGATTTGAGGCGTGTGTGTTGGGGGCTGACTGCAAATCTCTCAGTCAGCCCCCGTCTGAATACGTATCTATCAAGGAAATTAGATTTGGATAGAAATGACAAGATTATGCTCTTAATTAAATGATAGTTATGATATCAGATTCTCTGTTTATTTATATAAAAATATTAAAGAAATTCAAAATATATTTTTTTAATTAGCAGAAAGTAAGCAAAGTGATTTTTTTATTTTTATTTTTCTTTGTTCGTGGAATTCTTAATTCCGCCTCACGAAACACATCTGAGAAATACTGATCTAGTGTAGTACATTAAACCAGAAGTCACTTTTCCTAAGGGGTATGAGAATTAATTTTCATAAAGTTATAGGCGAAGTCTATAAATTTAACTCATTAGAATTAATTCCTTCGAGAGATATTCCTACATATAAAACAATTTTCTGAACCACGTAATAAATAACTTATTTAGCTATCTTAACTAAGAATTTGTCATTTAAACTAATATAAATCTATATACATTTTCACTTCGCAGTAAGCAATTATCTATGCAAAATCCTGAAAATAAACGTGAAGTAATTTTTGACATTAATAATCCATTATTCACTCATTGTTAATGTAATCTATAATGAAGGAAGATTTTCTAAACTCGAAAATCGATTGTTTTAAATATCAAAAGCACGAATTGGCTACATGTAATTTAATAAATAAATTTACCAAGAACTTACTTTTTATTTATAAGTTCATAACTTATGGTTTATAAGTTAATCTAAATAATTAAATAAAAATCAAACAATTTACAAAGCAATAGGTAGAAATTGATTTATTTAATTCATACAAATAATGATGTTAACATATCTAAATTATTATTGATAATTCAAGTGTTCGTTATGAATTACTTACAGTTTGCTAACAATTAAAATTTAATTTTGTAAATATGAAATCTATTGCTAAATCTGTTGTTGAACAAGATAATTTTAATTTGTAATTAATTCATTAATTTCTACTATTTATAGTTTGCAAGTATTTAACTATAATATTGAAGCATTGTTGCATCATCTTGTATCTCATTATAATCAAACAATGAATTTATCTATTCGCTCTGTTTCAGTTTACTCCAAGTTTATTTTTATTATTTCTGTTCTAAGTTATCATTCAATACTGTCGAAATTAATTTCGTTATTATAGAAACTACATTTGTCATTTCTGAACTTGAATAAATTGATAAGAAAGATCAAGAGATAAACACGCAATCGAGATCATCATTAGCATATTATATGTGAATGGCATAATTTGTGTCATGATAATGAGAGCAAGGAACTGAAACTTTTATACTTTATTAGAAACTTAACTCATATACTATATTGTTAAAATATCAAACAAGAAAAAGAACAAATAATTAATTCAAATTCATTTAAAAGGATTGGTATCATTAATTCAATATTTTTAATAAAAGTATCGAATTTTTTATATCGATTCATAATCAGAAAAAAAGAGATTCGTTAAACTAAAAATATGATTCCAAATATCCTAAAAATTTCATTCTTATAATTGTAGAATTGAATTAAAAACTACGAAATTTTTACCAAATTCTTGATTATTTAAATTTCTGATAAGTGATGAGCAAGTCGATTTTTTGATTTGATACTAAAATGTATCAAATGTATTTAATCGAATAAAAAAATTTTTTTTTTATACTAAAATGTATAAAAAAAAAATTTTTTTTATTCGATTAAAGCATATCTATTCAAAATCTATCAAGTACGCTAATAATGTGATTTATCTCTGACATATCAATTTTTGAATCCATTAAATAAATTTCTTGGTTTATTCAAAAACATTATGATATAGAGAAAGTTATGAGAAATTGAAATATAAATATATATACGGATTCGGAACAAATCGATTTGTAATAAATTTTTTATATAAAAATAAAAATATGCGTTCTACTTTGTAAAAACAAGATATCATATTATTAGATGGATTACTATATTTTATAGTAATTTAAAATTATATTTTACAATTTAAAAAATAATAATAAATAAATGTTACGCGAAAGGAGTTTGATTCAAATTCATGTAGGAGATAAAAGGTCTCAGTCCATTAGTAAAATTATTATTAATGGATCAAGTCTTTCAATCCATTAATAATAAGTAATTGTTATCAATGAACTGAATAAATTATAATGTATATTGTATATTGTTTTCGCAAGTAAAAAAAAAAAAAAAAAATTCTAAAGATATAACTAAAATAGAAATTCTAAAATCATCTTTCATATCGGCATCTTATTTCAAAATAATAAATAAAAAAATTTTATCGTTAAGAAGAGCTTATTTTTTCAAAAATTCAACCAATGCTTAAAATTTTATTTTAGCATAAATGGGTTAGATAGATTCTTTTAAAATAGAGATTCGAAATATTGTTTATAAAATTGCATATATTTTGCGCTTAATAACTAAACAAAAAATCTATCTAAATCCATTCGGAAGTACAAAATAAATTAATTTAGAATTTTTATTCAGTCATAATGTCTTTTTCGAAACAGAAAACTGAATTAAACTTGAATTTTATTACTCTTAATTAATTAAACATTCCCTGGAAATTTCGAAATTCAATTTTCCGTTGTAGGAAAAATATTTCTTCAACATCAATCAGAGAATAAATAAAGTAAAAAAATAAAGTTACAGTAGTTAAAAATGAATGAATTCTTTTCTCAAATAATACAAAATTAAATGTACTCCGCATTTCTCTAAAACTATCATGTTCTGCTAAAAGTTGCAATCATTCAGTATTTAAAATATATCTTATTTAAGTTCCATTAGATGAAATTTAAGTCATTTTATAAATATTTAATTTGCTTTCATCCATTAATTCTTAATTCATTAAAAATTTTACTTCTGTTCAATAATCATATAGATAATTGAAATATTTTTCTTTAAAACTCTATTTGTTATCAATTCATCGAAAAATTTGAATATGAAAAACTAGTAAATTTCCAACGAAAAATTTTCTCTGTTATTAGATTTATTCCAAAATAAAAACCTACTAGTAAGGATAAAAAATATATATATATTATTTTTTTCAATTTTATTTATTTCTTATTCAATATTTATTTATAAGTTATTGGCCAAATCTGCTATTTTTAAAGTCTCATATTAATTTTTTATACTTTTGAACGTATAGGATAAAAATAATGATATTTAAAAAATAAATTTCTCTAATATGTAAATTACATATTGTTTTATATTATTAAATAAACATATCAATATATTTATACAGTACAAAATAATCATATCAATAACGATTCTATTACTAAATTAATTAATGTTTTAAAGAATAAAATTTTATTAACGATGTTTCTCTCTATCAAATACAGTATTTCTAAATTTCTCCAAACTATTATATATATATGAAATACTGTATATTTATCGGTAAATATATATTTACGATACAATCTTCTGTGGACCACTACGATATACCGTATAAAAAATTATCAGACATTTATGTATACGCCGATATTCTTTTTTTATACGTTCGACATATTGAAAGGAAAAATATAAATATTTTAAAATTCGAAGAAATTCAATAAGCAATAATGTCAAATGACAATATTAAATGAAGTTATCAGAGAAAATGATTTCTTATGCTGAATTTTAATGATGTTTCTAAAATTGCAGAATGAAAATTTAAAACGAAAAAAATCTTCAATTTTTTTTTCTATTAAACAACGTAATAACACGAAAATGAAAAAATTAAATTAAAAATGAGTAAATTTTAAAATAAAAAAATAAAAAAAATTATATTTTTTGTTCTTAATAAACCATAAAATATTATTGATCTACTTTTTCTAGTTTGTTGTTGTTATATATAAATACTAAAAATTCGAAGACATTTCCAAAAAAATATTTTATATCTGTTAAAATTCTAATACTGTTTGGATGATAAAAAATTTTTGTATATGATTCTTTTTTATAAAAGAGTTAATTTAAAATCCTTGACGGTTATTTATTTATAGTATTTTTGTTCAATCAAAATATTAATTATCATTATTTTACAAATAAAAACATGATTATTAGATCCATCTTAAAGCATCGATAAAAAATTTCATTTTAAACGATCAAACTCGTTATTAAACTACGGTATAGTAGTTTATAGCAAATTTACTGTCATGGTTAACGTTCGGTTCAATCTACTAATTAGTGTAGCATCACATCAGTTCTCTTGATTAAGAACTAGCTAACAGCTGCGTGGATAAGACAAGTTTTAATTTTATTTAATGTGAAATTTGATCGGATTTTTCGAAAATTTAATATAACTGAGTTTAAAAAAAAGAAATATCAAATTAATTTATTTTTAGAAAATAATTATATTTCGCACATTTTAAATACCGAATATAGTTTGCTTTAAAATTATTAAAATAACTAAACGGTAATCTTCCATGTGGTGATTAAAAATTCATAAATTTGATCATAATAATTTATAAAATAATTCAACAAGCTGCATCATCTGCTACATTTCTCAGTCTTTGGCAATCTTTGGAGGTCAATAAACGTATTTAATTTAAAAAAAAAGTCTTCTTAACAATTTTATGATGGATTAATTTGACTTATCAAATTTATACTACGAAATTTCTGTTTTGATTTTTAAAATACGTTAATATTTCTCTAATATAATTTTATATCTGTTTTGTTATCTTCCCGAATGAAATAAAAACACAATTCAAAATTTTAACTTATTTAAAAAGCTGTGAACAGCAAAATCAATGCGGTTTGAATGCAGTTTTATAAAAACATGGACGTTACGGTCCTAATTAGACAATCATAATGAAATCGTGATTAAATTTGACACAATGTCGTTTACCGTAAAGATATATTAACTATAAGGAAAAAATAAATGGTAACATACATTTGAAGGTGCAGATGTAACCTTCGGTTGAAACTTCCCTGTTCGACCATAGTGTTCGCATGTGAAGCCGGATTCAATTGAAATCGGATAATTAACAGTTTTAAAACTTTCCACGTTTCATTTCACATAGAAACAAAAGTACTAGCTGTTCGTATGACGTACTGTATTATAGTAGTATGACGAAACACAACGGCAACTTTAAAGTATAGCACCAACGCGAATACAGTACGCTGTACAGATCGCTTCTATTAATCTCGCAAATAGGCACTTTGGGTTTGAGACTAAACAATATGGCAAGTGTCCGGTTGTGGTTGGTTGCGTGTGTATCGATGTCAAACAATCAACAATTTGCCTATAAATTTTGTGTTTTACGTAATTAATCGTATTTAAAGAATTTTTTTGTTCGCTTTAAGGTATTCTATGAATTTCTTTTAATTTATTTAATGTTATTGTTTTAAAATATAAAATTAGATATTTCAAAAATATCATATAGATCGATGATTTAAAAAAAAAATTGTCACTTCCGTAAATTTATATAACCAAAAAACTAAGCAGAATTTATGAAAAATTAATGTGTAGATGAATCATTAGCAAGCTGTAAATTTTCGCGATTTTAATTAAATTTCAGGTTGGGCACGAATCCCAGGTATTGTACTTAGTTTTATTGTTTTGAAAATCGATTTTGATTATAAGCATATACCAAAATTAAAATATATTGGTTTTGTGATATTCTTTCAGAATACAGACACCAAAGAATGACGTTTTATGAAGAAAGAATTATATTTATTTTAATAATTAAATAAATTACTTAAGTTTTGATATATATTGCCCAGTTTTATGATTTAACAATTAAACATTTACTTTATTTTCATATTTTCATTAGCCTATATTGTAATTATCTAGTTATAATTTTTATATTAATTAGCAGTCTTGGATGTAATTAAAAAAAAAGTTAATTTTTTCATACTCAATTTTGATAATCATGTGATTTAATCAGAAACTTATTAATTCATTATAAAATCTCAATTTTTATTTTTTAGTCTTTAACTTAACCTTTATTAACATTTAAGAATTATTTTTTGGCAAAAATTTTAAAAAAGTAGAATTTATTTTTATATAGTGAATATTCATTAATTAATAAAACTTTATTTGTTCACAAGTACACATATAAAATCTATAATATAATGATAGTTAAAGATTTAAAATAGTGAAATCATATGAAAAAATTTTAATTAAATAATTTAAACTGTGGTTATAAATACTGTTTTTCTAAAGAGTGATCTCTTATTACAAAGAAATCTAGAAAGTCGATAATGAGTATTCTTAATTCATTTATTATATCCTTTTTAATATTTTGAAAAGTCTGTATAATAGTAAATGAATAAATCTAATAAATGCAGTTTTAAATAGCAATAATCATCATGTTCACATTGAAAGATAAGCTATAAACTTTTATTAAGTGGTCAGATGGAAAAACAGATCAGTCTTTAGTAATAAAACAGATTTTATTTATAAATAAAATTGGCAGAATGGTAGATTACCTGTTAGTGAAAGGCATTTTGCATTGCATCTTTTAATAAATATATATACATACATTTTCCAGATCACAATGTAGTGGTGCGATATAATGCAACCCGCATTCCACCAGCAGGTAATCTACCATTTAGCTCATAAAATTATTTAAAAAATAATTTGCAGTAAAATAATTATAAGAAACTATTTCATATTGGAAAAGATTGAGAATTACTGATTAGTAAATGCAATTGAGAAAATTATTCTTTACTGCATTTGAAAATTTTTATTTTATTTATAAATATGAGCTAATGATAACATATAATTATTAAATATTTCATTGTAAAATTGTGTTTCAATTATTATTTAATAAAATATTTTTTTCATTATAATCCTGTCTAAATCATCGAAATATATAGTAGTAATAATATTTTATTAAATAATGTGTATATTTCTCTCATTTTCTTCATTTCTTATATCTTTTCTTTGATATTGATATTAAAAGAGAGATATTAATTATTCAGAAATCAGTCCTACATAGAAATTCACAAAATAAAAAATTCAGTTATAGGATACAGTATTATGGAGAATTATTGTAATATTTTAATAAAAATGTATATTTATTCTATAATATAAGTTTCTAATAAAATTTTAATTACATATTAGCTTAGAAAAATTATCTACATAACTTTGCATTTGAACTTTTCAGTACAGACTTTAAAATATTGTATTAAAGTAATTTTAAATTTTAATCAAATATTAATAAATATAGAAAATCCTTGACTTAAGTAAATAGATCATTTTGCAAAATCATATATAAGTTGAAGCATATCTTATACAATACTAGTATGTCAAAAGATATAGCATTAAAAATTAGTTATATTAAAGAATAAGCATATGAGTTGTATGTTTAAAGCAATCTTTTTCCATCATGAAGAGTCTGGATTCAATTCATAGTCCCACATCTCCAGTTTTTCAAGAGGCTCATTAACAAAACAGCCTTAATAGTGTATATATGATAAATGGTGAAATTAGGAGAAAAATGCTTGTATCTCTGCATTATATTCTTTATCTGCTTTGATCAGTATATTTTTCCTTAAAATCAGAATCTAAGTAAGTTGAGGACAGTATAATTTATAGTAGCAACATGAAGTTATATATATTTATTACATATTAATATCAATTAAATTATCAATAAATGAACATATTAATCATCAAATTAAGTTAACATTTTGGTTTATAAACATGATCACGGAATAGCTATGATGCTAGGTTGGTTAATTTTAACATGGACAAACTTTGACTTTAAAACAGTCAAATGCAAGATTATATGCATTTCAATCTTGAGCTCATTGTCATTTTATTAATATTTCAGATAATTAATATATATAGTTTTAAGAATATTTGGTGACTTTCCTGTCTACCAGATATAGAAGTTAACATATACTAATTCTTCCTAAACTGTGACAATTACTAGAGCTATTAGTTCAGTCTTAAATTACATATTAGAATTTAAGTAATGAAAATAAGTAAACTTGATTTCTGCATTGGAAGTTAATAATCTCACATTTGATTCCTATATGATAAAAAAATTTTATTTATTATAGAACTCAACTAGCCATAATTTGGTTTATAATATTTTGGTTTGAAAATAATAAAATTATTACATTTTTTCAGAATTTTTTTAATTTAATGATTTTAAATTTAAAATCCTTATATAAATATTTAATTAAAATAATTATTAAATAAATAAATTGAAAACATTCATTTTCAAATATAACTGTAATGAAATCCATAATTTAATAAATTTTACATATCACTAATAATTTAAATTTGCTTAACTTAAAATTTTTAAGATAAACTTTAATTTAATCATATATATTATTAGTTAAATGTGGCTGGCTGCTGGCTAGATGTCCCTTTTTCAGTTGAACAACTGTACCAATTTCTATAAATAGGGTATCTTTAGAAAGGTCTAATTTTTGGATATCTGCAACAGCCAAAATTATTTGTTGTTATTAATAATTTAAAAATTAAAGAATAAAACTTACATTGAAACTGTAATTCCTCTAAAAAGATTGAATTCACAGATGTCACTGTAACATAATAATGGATGCCATTTTATGATTCTCTTTTGGATTTCTTACACAAGTTCAGAGGTACTTTTCGTCATTATATACACTTTTATAAGATTAAATCACAAGATTATATTTCTGCTCATTTATATGAGCGGGTAATTTCTAGTCTTTAGTTATTTGACTATGTTAGATTTTATGCCTTCCTTTAAAATATAAATTATATGAGGATTAATAATTTACAAAAATATTTATTTTAGAAATATTTTCAAGTAATGGATTTTTAAAAGCAAATCTATGAATTGTTATAATGCATCGTCGATTAATTCATCGGACTTCAGCTTTAAAAGCAGTTAAAGAATTAGATGCCTTTCCTAAAATTCCAGAGAGCTATACTGAGACAACAGCATCAGGAGGCACAAGTAAGATAAATATTTTCAAATATCAATAGGTTTATAGATTAAATTATTTATTGTAATATAAATTGCATTTTCTTTATAATGTAAAACTTTCTTATATAAATTTTGTTTAAAGTTTCAAATTTTAAGATGACATTGCTGCTGATTTATAAAGTTATTAAATATATGTATTTTTAAATTAAATATCTTTCTATATTTTTTAAATATAAAACAATATTGAAAGTTTCAATATCTTTTTTATATCATAGAACTGCTATGTGAATTAACTAAAAATTAACAGCTATAATAATATAGAAACAAAGAAGTGATATTATATTTTGTTCATAATTTATTGTTATTAATTGTCATTTTACTTTAAAATTGTTTTATTGCTATGTATATCATAAAGTGCAATTTTTAAATTTAACAATATAGTTTGGATTCAAATTTAATATGCAAGTTTTATTTTCAGCCATGTACTATTTACTTCACAGATGTGTTTTCATTTTAACAATTTTTGAACATTTTTCAAGTTGCATCGATTGAACTCCAATATAATGTAAATATAATTTAAAAAATAATAATAAGGTAGAATTGTAAAATTGATTTTTTAATTCTTCATGATTGTAATCAATCAATTTTTATAACTTATAAACCATATTAAAGAAATAATAGTCAGTATATTAACAACTTATTGGTTTAGATTATTTTAGATTTAATCTTTGAACTTGGCTGTATATTCCTTTTTGTTTATCATTTACTAATCCTCTAAAACTTTTTGTATATCACAGTAAAATACCTTTCTCTCTCTCTCTCCCCTTTTTTTGGATAAGATCATAAAGCATAATCTAATTAAAATCATTATTGCATTATTTTGATATTTGTCTCCTAAATTGCTATTGTAAACATTTGTTTCCAAAATTTCCTATTCTTTGCCACTTATGATACTTGGATACATTTTATTTTTTGAGAGCTGAATTCTTAACAACCCTGATACACTATTTTATTTTATCTTAAAAGTAGTTGCTGATTAACTTATGTTATTGCTCTTCAGTTCTAAAAATGTATATTGATGCAATAGACATTTATTTTACAATAATTACATATGGTACATAGACAATGGTCACTTTCAACCATTGACAAACTTTGTCAATTTTCAGGTCATTTATTATAAATGAAAAAAAATTAAACTAAACTAAACTTTAATTAAATGATCATCTGAGGCAAACTATATCATTGAATACACAACATTATATTATTTCAATCAATCAACAGATCCTTAAGTTTATATATATGTTTTAGTTTATATTTAAATTTATGATATTCTTGTATCAATTTTATTTCTTGTTTTAATTTATTCCAATATTTACCAAGTTCATAACATCACTATAAGCAAGTACCAAAGAAAATTTTATATTCGTAAAATTTTTTCGGACCTGTTAACAGTCCCTCATCAATACAGTACAGATTTCTTATGTATAGAACATTTTAAAAGAACAATCGGTTCTTTTAAAATATTAAAAGAACCGATTGTTCTTTTAAAATGTTCTATACTTAAGAAACCTGTACTGTACTGATGAGAGACCAGTAGCAGGTCCGAAAACATTTTACGAAAATAAAATTTTCTTTGGTACTTACCTATAGTGCTGTTATGAACTTGGTTATTATATAATAGCAAGTGGTTTTTCCCCTATATCATTGTTATTCCAATATTTTATAGATGAAAAAATTATTTGATTTTAAACATATAGTTAGTTTAATTTTTGGCAATATCTTTTTCCATGGATTTCTAAAAGAAATAAGTAGCTCTTCTATTACATTGTTCATACATATTTGAAATATAACCATCTAAATATTGAATATTAAACTTATACCTATGATAAAATATTAATAAATTTTTTATATAAATTAGTGACAATGTATATTTTTATTTCATCATTTATAAATGATTTACAGAAGTATAATTATCTAAACCAGAAATAAATCGTATAAAGTAGTATATCAGAGTTGCTAAGAATTTAATTCTCAAAAAATAAAATGTATCCAAGTATCATAAGTGACAAAGAATGGGAAATTTTGGAAACATGTTTACAATAGGCAATTTAGGAAGCAAATATCAGAATAATGCAATAATGTTTTTAATTAGATTATCCTTTATGATTTTACCCAAAAAACGTGGTGAGAAAGAAAGGTATTTTATTGTGGTATATAAAAAGTTTTGGAGGATTAATAAATGATAAACAGAAAGGAATATACAGCCAAATTAAAAGATTAAATCTAAAATACTCTAA